>QXVZ01028517.1:2710-18414 GCA_008931825.1 Phallusia fumigata
TAGACAGAAAAAAAGAAAAAAACAGAGTAAAAACAGGGGGTGTCCCCTTCGTGGAAGGGGACCCATAAATACTATTAGGTCAAATATAGTTTCAAAGTTGGTTAAGATTTATATACCTATATATTTAAGGCATCAATTTTTTAGCAAGTTTTTTTGTGTGGAGTGGCAAAATGATCAAATCGAAGGGGTCTGACACATTATAAAATTACACAACGTGTGACTGTTAGTTAGTAGCGCTAATATACTTTCTGTTATCACTAAAATTATCGGTGAATATAGCACTCAAGATGCGCAATGAATGAAAACAATTTGTGTCGCTTGCCTCACATGTGTTTGGTGTAAACAAGTCGTCAGAAAATCCTCATGTCGGGGCAAGCAACATATATTTTCAAAGCAAGAACATAATAATAAGTCAAGGGAATTCCTGGGATGGCAGCATAAACTTGCCACCCTAGAAATTTCTACGGGGTGTGGCCGCCATCCTTTCACCCAGGAAATTGACGCTTATGTCTATTTTTATTCTTATACCAGTTTTTCATTATCTTCTGCTTCCTTGTTCTTTCTATACGTTCTGTCTTCACCTATCTTCACATCAATGTCATGAATCTTTGCAGTGAGCTCCCTGATCTGCTTCTGAGCATCTTGCGAACTACGCATCACAGATTCTTCCACATCCAGCCTCGACTCTCGTTCAATTGCCAATATTTTTTGCAACTTCGAGATTTCTTCCTCTAATTTTGCATTCTGCAAGCAAAACAAACTGCAATTACAATCAAAAAATTGTTATTTAGAAATCATTTTTCTAAAATTGGTTATGCTGAAATCGCTAGATTAAAAGATTAGAAATATTTTTAAATCTAAATGCACTGTTTCTGTGATGACACAGACACAAAACTAATGTACTGCAAATTTTAGGAAATCTACTATAAGGCAACAGCATGAAAAATGCTCCCACCTGCTGTTTCATGTTTTCAATTTCAGTTTCTTTTACTCGGAGAAGTTTGAGGTGATGAGTTGGCGATGGGAGTTGGTCCTTTGTAGAAAAAACACATTTGTTACAAAGAAGGAAATGTTAATTCTTAACTTTGCAGAATTGTTTTTACTGTTGCAATGAAAATTCTGTAGGTATGTTTTAAAAAGGAATTGACAATGTTAAAATGCCAACACAAGCCTAAACTTTGCAATAAATGATGCATCTTCGCATGAATATGTTTGTCTTTGGAAAGATCTATACATTTATCACAGTAAATATAAGGCAACACAGCAAAGCAGCTGTAAGTATATTGTTTCAATTGTAGTGAAAACGGGCATTAACTTTATTCCACAGTATACTTACAGGGTCTGCTGATTGAAGTTGTGCAGTGGAAGAGTCTTCGTTCATGACAGTCAGCAAAGGTGCTGAGTTCACTGTAAAGAAGGTGTGTTACAGACTTAGAGTAAGTATTGCTGTTTTTTAAATCTCACATTTTTGGAGTATGTGCACAACTTCAGATACCTATCTATCCTGTGTGTAAATTTAAACTCTGTTTTAACTCCAAGGAACAAACTGTCATTGGATAGAAAAAAGGAGAAAAAAACAGTAAAACTATATGTGTACTGTCCATGAAAGGAGACCCATAACAACTATCATTACAAAAACCATAAGCCAGGGGTTTGAGCCACAGGTCGTTCAAAAACACTTCCTTTTATACTTCGTCATCTGTGACTGTGATGGAATTAGTCAAAGGGATTGGCCAAAATAGTTGAAGTTGGGCTAAGCAAAGCACAGATCACTTCATGTTAATACTCAATGACTACTCTTATATGTATCTGGAAAGATAACATTAAACACCGGAACTCAACAGAGAAAATGGTTAATCAAAAAAGACTAGACCAAATAGATTTCACAGTGAGATGAATAACATGTTGCTTTAAACAACATTTTGGCAGTGCAAGTTCAAACAGATCCATGTTTCGTTTCCAAAATGCTAAATGATTCTTAAACTAAATAGGCAGAATTGGTGGAGTATTGAACCTGGTGCGAGCAAGAGCTTACCTCGTGGTGGTCTTAATTCATCATTTGGCACCAAACTTCCAACTTCAGGGACGGACGACACAGATGAAATGGAAATTGTGTCTTGAAGCTCTGTGGCTGGAGTTGCTACTGATTTTGCTAACACCGGATCAGGCTCTGCAGTTTTCTCGTAGTTTTGAAACGAACCAAACGAGTTACTATCAGGGAAGAGGGACCTTGGAACAAGGAAAGTGACTGGGTTAATTTGGGGTGCAACAAATGTGGTTTGTGACAGAGAAAAAGTGAAAAGCTTTAGATTTCTGTTTAAATTTTCCCCATATCCATGATGTATTTATGATTCCGTTTGCACCACTACTTATGCAGCAATATCCAATTTGATTGTCCTGTTTTTTATTGTTCTGCTCCCCATTTTGTTTTATTCTTGGCAGATATGCAACCATGCAGTTATTGCAGGTGTTTTATGATTTTGTGCCTTATGCAGTGCAGTACTAAATTAATGATGGCCTCATGCAAAAGACCAAAGTTTAATACAAAAAAGGACAAGTACATGTCAAGTGCAACCACCTTGCATTTTAACTGGTTTAACTCAAGGTTAACTTTTGTGTTTCTTTAGCTGTTAAGAGTTCTAAGACAAAACCAAACTTGTTGTAAATATTTCTTTCAGAGATCAAGACCTACCCGTTAACTTTCGAGGAGTCTTCAAGCTCAGCTTGTTTGGAGAGTGTGGAAACGACTTCAAATCCGTCAGACGACACAACCTAAAAAAATAAGATTTTATCTACAAACTTTGCACTTATTAACACTGCACATCACCAGTTATTGCAAACTTAAAACAAACATTGCAATGCATTCCAATACATGCAGTCTCTTAGGGATGAGCCAAAAATGCCAGATTTCTGCTTGCTGAGCACTGAGCATCTCTTGTTATAATTTGGTGCTGGGCCAGCATGTCTTAGACGTTAGGGCAAAGCACATGACATAACAAACAATAAGTTGCCATACTTTCTTCAAATGTTGCACCATTGGTGTTTTGGAGAGGTATATTGGCATTTTAGAACTCTAAGTTAAACTGTTGTTGAGTAAACTGTTTTTGAACCTTTGCTAAGTGATATGCGAGGTTTAGCAGATTTGCTTGGGCACCAAACATTCACAGCAATACTTAGTATAGAGAACTTTTTAGGCATTATGAAGGCCCGGCACATCCATGTAGAAAATTCATATTTTGTCACCAATTTTTACTTTTAGGCTGTCTTACACAAATGGCACATGCAAGAAACAACATGCAAAAATTAATGACAGTCAAATAAAACACTGCAACTGTTTTGTAAGCTAAAGCACAAATCATGCACATCTAAAAAACACAACTTCAAAACAAATTATTTTAATCAGTAGTTTACTGAAATACAAAAGAATCTTCTAAGAGAAGCCACCACCTGTTGAGAACCAACATAATTTTAAAAATTTATTTTATTCTCTGAGTAACTATCTGTCAACAAAACCACTATTAAGTGTTTAGTAGTGGCAGTTAACTGTAATTGTTTTAAATAAATTTAAACGCAGTAGGTCTAATAAATAATTTAGCATTCCTAATTTTATTAACTTTGGAAAAAAAGCTACAAAAAAAAAATTATTGAACTGGATGTATTTCATACTTCCAGTGACATGTGCTGATCTCACAAATGTAATTAGAAAAACATCTAAAATACAAATGTCGGCCAAATATCGAAATTGAGATTTCGAACCATATTTTAGTTAACTATATTTGTTGCTTTTACAGAAAATTAAAGCAGAGTATCTCATCACCATATAGTCCAGTTCATCATACTAAAGTCGCAAAAGAGTTTAAATTATCTTTTATACCCTTTTTGTTTTTTTGGATTGGTTTAGTTGGTGCGTTTTCAGACAAGCTTTTGCGGCATTCAACTCATTCATAAGTTGATCCTGTGCCACCATGAAGTGTTCGTTGGCTCGATTCCATGTCTGTTTCAACATCAAGTGATCACTTTGCTCCTGTTCCAGTGACCGACAAACTGTAAAATATGATATACTAGATGATATTTTTCATTTCAAAAAGGATTATCAGAACCTTCGATCAAAATAAAATCACTTAAGTCAGTGTTTTGACAAATTTCGAATGAATAAATATGAATTTCTTTGGATATCATCATTAAGTGTGTGCTCAAAAATAAGATTACATTTATTCTACTTTTGCAGTCCTTTTTGCTAGCAAGTTATTTTTGAGTCTTTGATAACTGTACCTGACATATTCTTCATTTTCTATAGTATGTACCACTTAGGCTATTAAAAGCACTAACTGGTAAAAACATGCATTTGTAAGGTGTAAACCATGACTGGATTTAAGTTACATTTTAGAGCAAGTATGGCAGGTCTATTAAGGTAACGCATCTTTTACCACTTTTAAATAAATCAATGCAGACCTAAACAACAGTGGAGCCACAACCTTTAATGAATGAACCAAGTGCATACGATTACACCTAAAATTTAAATAAAAGTGCCAGAATTTGCATTGGCATTTAAATGTGACATTAGGCAATTGGTACCCAGTCAAGTAGGTTCATCTATTCTGTACTTACTGGCGAAACCTAAATGATTAACTAAAGGTTCAGATTCAGGAGTATTATGGGGACCATATTTGTATTTACCTTCATGCATTTCACGTTTCAGAACATCGTTTTCCTGTTGAAGCACCATCTTCTGTCTGCCAAGCACCTCAACATAGAGTTCAAGATCAGTTCGTGATGACTTCTCCGATTGTAGAGAGTAGCTTAACTCTCTAACCTAATGGCAAACAGTTTAAAGGGGGGAATCATAAAAGTGTGTTTACATTGGCAAATAAACAGGGTGAACCATAAGCAGGTGAATGTTAAAAGATAACATTCATTTTAAAGTTCCAATAAAGACATAGTTATATATAACGTAACTAATACATATTTCCTACAAATGTTATCAGTTACTGAACATTGAGTCCACCCTGGTCATGCGCAATGTGATTTTTTTAAAACCAAGAAAGTTAAATGTGATGTGCTGTTTAGGACATTTTATTTTAACATCTTCACTTTTGGCAGAAATAATGCCTTCTTTGTTGAGCAGTGACTTTATGTGGCAAGTTTTTAAGCTAGTTTGCTTTGCATTATTGCTTTACAAAAAAATTGAAATAAAGCCTAATCCTATATTGCATCTGTGAATAGGACTTAAGCCTGTTCACACCAACCAGGGATCAATATTTTTGCCTATGTAATCAATTAATGACATTTTGTCACACACAGGTTGTTAACAGGCTGTGCTGAACTGACAGTTTTTAATGTTTCCCTTTAAAATTTAACACCATATTACAAAATGAAACATTTGGAGGAGTCTTCACACAAAGTGCAATTAAACGCAACAGTGAAACATTTAATTCTGCAACAACATTCGCTTGTAAAAGTCACAAATGAACTGTTGGTCCAACATATCAATTAGAACTTGTTTTGTTGTTTGTTCCACATGTTGCAGGAACAGCCTCACATGTTGAACAACTGTTTCAGTTACCCCTACACAAAAGTACCCCCGATACCTATTTTTTCCGCTTTGAGGAGCCACTAACTGGTACCTGATATTTCAACAACATCGCAACTTAGTTATTGTAGTTTAAGATAAGGCTTGTGTTTGTTTGTATTGTAATTAACACTGAAAACAAAGGCACCAACTGAAAACACCTTTATAAAAGAAACTTTATATTGGTACACAATAAATCCAAATGTATAATTTTGTACTTCAGAAATAAAGCAATCTACAAGGGTATGCTTTTTACCATAACCGGTAGAACAGTAAACAACAGTACAGTTGCCCCACCGTAATTACTATTATCCTATGCAGATTTTCTTTAGTCATTAAAGCAGACACGTTAAACCGACTTTAAATATTTTCATGACTTTAAAAAAGGTAAATTCTTTTATCAGATTTATTCATAAAAGTTTTTGGCTGTTTTCTTTATTCTAGTTAAAATCCTGATTACAACTTTTTAAAATGAAATAAAGTAGGGTTTTAGAAAAAGAAAAAAAGGTAAAGCAAAGTACTACTCCAACTTACCTCAGTATTGACTTCACGGTCACCAGCTTCAGTGTCATTCATTCCAGTTGCTACTTGCTGTTCCGCAAATGTGTAAATAAATCTGATGACTGGAATTATACATGCGTAGCCCACGTATGAGCAACACAAAGAGAAACAGAACTTAGACATGCATTCTACTAGAGCACACACACACACACTACTTGGATGCAAAAAACTCAACAGCAAAATTATCCATGCAAAAACATTAGGTGTAAAAATTAAAGTTCTTTCGAAACCTTGTGATTTATCGTGGGTGTTTTCTGAAGTTTAGCGATGTCTTCATCAGCAATGCGCAATTTTTCTTTTAACTCCGCAATTTCTTGTTCGAGAGGTAAAACAACAGACTTTAAGTTTTCCGCTTCACTCTGCGCCTTTACAAAAAATATTACCAGATTCTTGACAGAGGTCATATGCAATCATTTGTTTAGTTCAGCAACACAATTGGAAAGAGGTAACTACCAAGCTATAGCAGTTGATTGAGCAATTATCGAAACTTTACTAACAACCAAAAATCAACAATGTTAGGAACCAACCTAGTATACGGCACACAGAACATGCCAAAAGCAGATTTGAAAAGGCATTTAGCAGTTTGGAAGAACTATGGGCTAATGTGTATATATCAAGCAAGTATAAAAAATCAATAACTTCCTTCTTACCATCATCATGCTTGTTTCAAGCTCTTGGTCAGCTTGCATGGACAGTTCTTTCTCTTTTTCTTGTAGTGAATCTTCTGTTTTGGAAAGCAACTCCTTAAAATTTGTGTTTTCGTATTGAATTTTTTCTTTTTCTTGCTCCCAATGTCGCCGCTCCTGTTCGAATTGTGCTAGCAGATCACGACGTTGGTCCTCAAATGTGTCTAGTCAAGCAACTTACCATCATAAGACAAAAATATGTGTCCTCAAACATAAAATTAAAAAATGACTTTGTGGCTTAGGACATGATCTAAATATACACACATTTACTGACCATACAAAAATATCATTATCTTTTAAAGCAGTGATTCCAAGATGCACAAAGCCTATCCCTTAAATCATATGCTGCACTGCATAAACAACAGGAGGCTTACAATGAACCAAGAAATACAGTTTCTCCATACTCTGTTTTGACCAATCCCCAACAATCAGAATTACTTTTTTGTAAATTATGAACCAACCTTGTAAAACACATTTCAGGGATTCAATTTCTTCAAGATGATGCTTCTTCAGATCTTCAACAGCTTCCTGAAACAATTGTAGGAAACTAGAATTAGTTTCAGAAATTATGAATTACCAAGCTAGGACTAGCATTAGTATTGGCACCATATGGTGGTCATTGAATTTATTGTTAGCTACAATATGAGTCCAATTTCGAAGAACATGCAGTATTCTGTATTCTTCTATAGTTTGCAAATGCTGCCTAAAATTCTATTCACAATTGGTTGATGTTGAAAGACTTGTGTGTGCAAACCTGTCAGTGAAAAAGTTACAAACCTTATTTGTTACAAACCAAAAATAAACTTTGCCCCAGAACCCTTTTGTTACTGTTAATTCAGATGGACTTGTAATCTGTTTCAGTCTATAAAGTACAGTACTTTTGATATGTTTGGCCATAGGCGCCGAGTACGCGGTGGCGGGGTGGCGCGGCCACCTTGGGTTTTTTAGGCACGNTAGTCAAGCAACTTACCATCATAAGACAAAAGTATATGTCCTCAAACATATTAAAAAATGACTTTGTGGCTTAGGACATGATCCAAATATACACACATTTACTGACCATACAAAAATATCATTATCTTTTAAAGCAGTGGTTCCAAGATGCACTAAGCCTATCCCTTAAATCATATGATGCACTGCATAAACAACAGGAGGCTTACAATGAACTAAGAAATACAGTTTCTCCATACTCTGTTTTGACCAATCCCAAACAATCAAAGTTACTTTTTTGTAAATTATGAACATTATCAATGCTGAATCATAAACCAATATAACATGACTGCCAACCTTGCAAAACACATTTCAGGGATTCAATTTCTTCGAGATGATGCTTCTTCAGATCTTCAACAGCTTCCTGAAACAATTGTAGGAAACTAGAATTAGTTTCAGAAATTATGAATTACCAAGCTAGGACTAGCATTAGTATTGGCACCATATGGTGGTCATTGAATTTATTGTTAGCTGCAATATGAGTCCAATTTCGAAGAACATGCAGTATTCTGTATTCTTCTATAGTTTGCAAATGCTGGCTAAAATTCTATTCACGATTGGTTGATGTTGAAAGACTTGTGTGTGCAACCTGTCAGTGGAAAAGTTACAAACCTTATTTGTTACAAACCCCAAAAAAACTTTGTCCCAGAACCACTTTGTTACTGTTACTTCAGATGGACTTAATCTGTTTTAGTCTATAAAGTACAGTACTTTTGATATGTTTGGCAATACATGCTGTTTTGTAAGTATATGACAGCTTTGGAAAATCTATGTCACATGGACAGAGGAATGAATTTTAGATAAATGGAACATGAACTTCAATTATCCTGGGTTTCAGTTTGCAATTGCGATCATACAACGCAGCCATGTTGGTGCACATGCAATCCCAATAAAGTATGTCCATTTTTGTGAATAAAAACAAATACATCTTAGGGTAATCAATCAGTATCACTTGGGGATGTCCTAATACGGTATGGTATTCCATGACACATACGAAATTACTGTAACACTTTGGAAAAGTACACACGTTTTGCAAAATAGTTCGTAACAGCAAGCAAAACTCAATGGGACCTCAAATCAGACCTGTTTTGTGTTCTCTGATACAGAAGCAATCATCTTTACATTTTCCATTTCTTCACGGAGTGAGCTCAAGGTGGCTTCAAGTTGGCTTATCTGTTTGCTGGCCTCAAACAGTTTGGAATTTTGTTCACGGATCATGTCTAACAATAAAGATACGTTGCTTGTTTGCTAAAAGTGCACAGACATCAGCTGGAACACTTTTGAGAATGTATAATTCAGTGAATAGCTTTGCAGTTTCTGTTAATTTGTTAATGTTTTGCATCAAACTAAATTTAATTTGGGACGAGTTGTGGCCAGATTTAGATTTAGTAAAAACTGCCATTCTCACTTTCTTTTGCATAATATAGTTCCTTGATCTTGGATCTTTTGTATTCAAAATCGCTTTCCATTTGTGCTTTTTCTTGCTGCAGTAAAGCAAATCGATTTTCGGTGTCTGCAAGCTGACTACGCAGTTGGCGCAACATTTCGTCTAAACAAGACAATTGTGCACTCAATGTGTTAGGATTTCTTCCTGCACTTCAACTGTTGTTTAAACAGCAAACTATTATTCAACATTATATGTATACACCATAAACACTATATATTTATGTAATCAAATTGTAGATTGGCAGGCACCTCAAAGTTTCTTTAGAAAGATTTGGAAANTCTTAGGGTAATCAATCAGTATCACTTGGGGATGTCCTAATACGGTATGGTATTCCATGACACATACGAAATTACTGTAACACTTTGGAAAAGTACACACGTTTTGCAAAATAGTTCGTAACAGCAAGCAAAACTCAATGGGACCTTTAAATCAGACCTGTTTTGTGTTCTCTGATACAGAAGCAATCATCTTTACATTTTCCATTTCTTCACGGAGTGAGCTCAATGTGGCTTCAAGTTGGCTTATCTGTTTGCTGGCCTCAAACAGTTTGGAATTTTGTTCACGGATCATGTCTAACAATAAAGATATGTTGCTTGTTTGCTAAAAGTGCACAGACATCAGCTGAAACACTTTTGAGAATATATAATTCAGTGAATAGCTTTGCAGTTTCTGTTAATTTGTTAATGTTTTGCATCACACTAAATTTAATTTGGGACGAGTTGTGGCCAGATTTAGATTTAGTAAAAACTGCCATTCTCACTTTCTTTTGCATAATATAGTTCCTTGATCTTGGATCTTTTGTATTCAAAATCGCTTTCCATTTGTGCTTTTTCTTGCTGCAGTAAAGCAAATCGATTTTCGGTGTCTGCAAGCTGACTACGCAGTTGGCGCAACATTTCGTCTAAACAAGACAATTGTGCACTCAATGTGTTAGGATTTCTTCCTGCACTTCAACTGTTGTTTAAACAGCAAACTATTATTCAACATTATATGTATACACCATAAACACTATATATTTATGTAATCAAATTGTAGATTGGCAGGCACCTCAAAGTTTCTTTAGAAAGATTTGGAAATCTTATGATGTTCTGAAAATTTCTTTTTTTAATGAGCTTGAGAGCTTATCGAGCCATTAAAATAAAGAAGCATTTAATGGAGCAAAGGTATGTGGTTAGTCATTTGAGGAATTACAGGTCATGTTGGACTACAACATTTACGAATTACATGCTCACCTTGCGTTGGCATTGGTTGAGCATCCATTACATAAACCATTTAAGCAGGCTCTGTGGGGATTTTCTAGTATTTTCCTCTGCTCCTAAGTCCATTAGCATCAGGATAATTCCCAATTGCACAAATGCAAAGTGTTTTTCTTTTAGGAGTTCCTTAATCCATTTCGGCTGGTTCACTGCACATATTTTGTGCCAGATTTTTTTTCTTACAAAACTGTCTTACTTTAAGCCTAAGTATGTACAACGACAAAACATGAAACCCACATTAAAATCAGAATGAATAAACGTTTTGGAATTTGCAAACTGAACTGTGAAGCAAAACACATTTAACACAACACTACTTCCAATAAAGTTTAATATTTGAAGAGGACAAAATTACCACATATATGGTCCAGTATCATCATGTTGAAAATATTAGGCAAAATTTGCAATTTTTGTGAAATAAAAATGAATTGGCTTAGAATGGAATCATGCATGTCGTTAAAAGAGGTCGCTCAGAAAAAAGTTTCACATGTAAAGTTAGAATTAAAACTACTGTTAGTTTACAAAATCAAAAGTACCACAGCTTTCCATTTCCTGTACTTCATGTTCCAACATATTATTTAACCGGATATTTCAAAGCGAAAATAGTTAACACACAGCCTGAGGTGTTAAAAGGACAAAGGTTTATAAACAATAAAATACATTCCAGAATGGTGAAAACAGGTTTGGGGTCAAAAAGACACATATTAATGAAATAAATGATAAGGTTACAAAAATTATCTTAAGTAATGCGTTATCATTTGTTTTAAGTTTCAAAATCGACTGACAAAATTTTGATTTACTTAAGCACAGATTAAAACCTTTTAAACATTAAATTTATTGCCACAAAAACTGCAGAGGTGCACACACAATATGTTGGTGTTTCATAGCCAGTGACTAGCAATGTATAAAAATTGTTATCTGGTGGATGAGCACTGTACATTCATCTACTGGGCTATGTTTTCAATTTACTGTAAAAAAGTCAACCAGAATATGTACAAAAGTCCATTCCCCGGTCATTTTCCACTTTCCCCACTACTTAGGCTCTTTCTCCACGGATTCGCCGAGCAAGCTGGATATCCTTTGGCATGATGGTGACCCTCTTGGCATGGATCGCACACAAGTTGGTGTCTTCAAACAAACCAACCAAATATGCTTCACTGGCCTCCTGTAGGGCCCCAATGGCTGCACTCTGAAACCGAAGGTCGGTCTTAAAATCTTGGGCAATCTCACGAACCAGCCTCTGAAACGGCAGCTTGCGGATCAACAATTCTGTTGACTTCTGGTAACGACGAATTTCTCTGAGAGCAACAGTACCAGGTCGGTAACGATGGGGCTTCTTGACTCCACCAGTAGATGGTGCACTTTTTCTTGCAGCTTTGGTTGCCAACTGCTTTCGAGGAGCTTTTCCTCCAGTCGATTTACGGGCTGTTTGCTTGGTACGTGCCATTTTCAAACTTGAGGTTTTTCAATGTAAGGCTGTAATGGTAACTAAAAATGTCTAAAACAATTAATAAGACCGTTTTAGGATTACAATTTAAATATATACAGGAGTTATGTAATCACGTTTATCATAATAAATAAATAAAAAGGACATGTACACATTTACCAAAGTTATACACATTTACAAAAACTAACTAAAATCACTACAAAACTGTACAAATTACATATCATTCGTGACTATACTGTAAACACTGATTGGCTATAGAAATAAATGGAAGACTTACATAATACACTTCAAATGCGATTAAAACAAACTGTTCTTTTTCACACAACTAATCTTAGCTGTGTTTGTAACAAAGGCAACTTTCCGATCACAAACCAAAAAACCCTGCTCCACAATTCAGGAACTTTTTGAAAGTACCAAAAGCAAAACACCCAGGTTAAACATCTGTCATATGGATAGTAAAATGCCCCAGGGGCTGATTTTTCTCTTCAACACGTCGTCGGACCACAAAGACTTTCTTAAAAGCTTAAAAATAGCGAGAAAAACGCGTTAAAATTGGCCCAAACACGCGCTTCCATCACCCGTAAAGCAGAACAATGACTGTCCGCCATTTTGAATTTCGTCACGGCTTTGCAGGAGGAGGAAATTCCTCATATTAGGGAAACAAAGAATTACATTTACGAGGAGAAAAAAGGATGCGGATGACGAAACAGACCAATGCGTAGTGGTCGTGTCGCAAAAAAGGCAACCGTCAACAAGTATGTCGCAATATTTACGGCACGTTGACTCAGTAATAAAATGTTATACCACTTGCACTGATGCTAGAGGTTTTCTCAGCAACACCAAGACACCTTACTTCGCCTGCGTCAAAATAAATTTAAACACAGGACAAGGACAATAAATACTTCCAATAGTTTCAGTTGCGCCACATTTAGTAAATTACCCTCTGAAAATAAAACGTTGCTTTTTATTTTGTAACCCCTCACCAAATCTGAATTGAATCCCGACAATCAGTGTTTTATACATACGCAATAACAAAGAAACACAAAAGAGAAAAAGGGATAAAACAGAAACTAGAGCGCTCTTTTCTTGGGGGCTCGAAGAGAAAAAGGGAGTTTGTGTCAAGTTTTAACTGAATAGCGCTGTGTTGGGGATGCGTCAGTTGCGCAACGCTTTTGTAAGTTCCTCATTTTGTGCAAGGTGTCAGCGACATCCTTTCAACTGTGCAAAGCACCCCAGACGATGCATGGCGTGAAGCGTAGAAAAAACGCAAATCCTTGCACCTTTTTAAAAGANATTTTGTGCAAGGTGTCAGCGACATCCTTTCAACTGTGCAAAGCACCCCAGACGATGCATGGCGTGAAGCGTAGAAAAAACGCAAATCCTTGCACCTTTTTAAAAGACCAAACTATTGGATCTTTGCCAAAAAAAAGGCGTGCGTCCAACTGTTTAATTAGTTCCTACAGAAATATTACAGTAAACAACCAAATTTAGGAAAAGTTTTAACAAAAAGGAGGTAAAAATATTCGAAATTCGAAAAAATTATTTATTTCCACTATGCGTCGCTAATGAACAAAGCAGAATTTCTTTTGTACTTTACCGCTATCTGGCGGCATAAAAATAATAATTAATTTACAAATTTCCGTTGCATTGTTTCACTGGGCAAATTTGGCAAAGTAATAAGTTATTTACGCGCAGGTAAGCAATGAAAATGCTTGTGGGAAATTTTCGTGATACAAAGCTGGCCAACAGAGGTTTTACACATCGTTCAAAGAAAGTTTGTCCTGGATAAATGCACAAAGCTCGCCGAAAGTTAGAATTGCTTACAAAATAGCTTTTCAATTACGACCACGTAATAAATTTTTGCTACCTCTTTCTGTTAGTTTGACAAAATCTTGTTCGTCCAATTAAAAACCTAGGCAATTAAGCCCCGATCCATCATCCGTTCGCTGCACTTTACCTTAACTGGACGGTCAGGGATCATTTCCAGAGAAAGTCTCTTCGAGTAGGCGATGTATCGATCCACTTGAGTCCTCCCCAAGTTACTACTCCAGTACCAGTGACTTGCAAAGCACTTGCCAGAGGCCTCTCATGCTCTTTTTGGGGTGACCAACTGGCAGGTCTTTTGTTATTGGCATTCCCAAGTGCTGGATCACTCTTCCAAGTATGCGAAGCCTACGTTTGTTGTCTTTGGATCGTCTAGATCGAAGATTCTTGCTTTGTATCGATTGCGTAGGTATACTGTGGCTATATAGACCCATTCGCCGCCTGATAAATTACAGTAGAAAGGTTTTGTCAGCGTTTTGGCAAACAAGGTGTAGATGCAAGTCGCAAAGTATTTTAGGTGTTGGTTGCAAACTTTTTTAAACGCGTTGAAACATATTTGTGCTAAGATAAAAACATCGCTGTTTAGTTAGACAATGTCAAAAGGTTTATGTAAAAGAGGTTATTAAAAGGACAAAGAGAGGTATGTTGTAGCAAACCTCAAATAGACAGATTTTCTACATCACAAACATATTTTTAATTAAAAAACCTATTTGGGCGTTATTTAGAATAAATTCAAATGCACATAAACATAAAATGTAAAATGTTTTAATTACATTTGTGCATCTTTAAACAGACGATATAAAGCGTTGAAAATTCGCGCCTGATAAGTGTATGGAGATTCTTCGATGGGTGGCAACAAGAATAATTTAATAGATCGGCGTTTGGATAAAATGATTTCGCCTAAAAAATTGTGGAACGCATACCATTGATCAAAGCTTGTTTTTTAATGTTCTACATGTTTTAAGTAGCCATACAAAGGATATATAATAGATAGAATTAATTTAAAACATTTATAAGTCAGCACATTGCAAGCGATATGTCTGTAATGATAAATAATTTATTTCTTAAAACCTGTCAACTTGCCAGTCCAAAACCAATAATGCCGTTGCGAGAATACGAACAAATAGTTTCACATAAATGTCTAAAACCTGTTGGTCTTGAATTAAAATCACAATCGTTGCATTCGGGAATAGTTTGTGACGTCACAGTAATCGCGTGCTATCAAAAGATTAAGGGTCATACACATATGCCAGTTAGTGGGATAATCGTCGAAAAGAGGGTTTTGTTTTCATTGCAAGCTGCTTGCGGAAAGAATCGACCGTTCAGCCGGTTATGTTTCGTCGTAAATTACAATGTTCGTGTATATTGTGTTGGACTGTGAAAGCAGTTCGTTTTGATTTTTTGGGGCTGGCTACGCTATTTTCAGGACTGCAGGGGTGTTAAGCACAAATTTCGTGTGTATCTGTTTATATGTTGTAACATAATTAGCTTGAACCATGTTTGCAGTTAAGGCAGTGTTTCTTTGTTTGTAAGCTTACAAAAACCAAAACCTATATTTCTACTGGAAAAATTATTTATTCGTACAAAAGTTTATTATCAACTTTAGTCTTTATATTAGATTTTCTATGCTTATCACGTTGTTCGTAAGTTTGGTTAATTGGTTACAAGCATACGTTTTCGAACTGAAATCCTTTGCAGGTTGCAGCCAGTTTTTTCGAGTTCCTTTTCAACTTCATGTGTGACTTTTCTCACAGAAACGTAGTTTCCAACTTGTGCAGTCATTGTTTGACGGTCCTTTATCACCCTGGAGTAAGGAACCCTCGTACAGGTTGTTTCTCAGGGAAAGAAAACACCAGAAGTGCTAAAGTCGACCGCTTTATTCGCCAATTGTTTCAGTCCATTGCACTGTTTTCAAGGCAAACGAAAC
>QXVZ01028525.1:0-13966 GCA_008931825.1 Phallusia fumigata
GGAAGAGAAAAAGTAGATGAAGATTACGAGCACACCCCAGTTGCTAAGAAAGATCCAGCCGCCTATTCCATCAGAAACGGCGTACAGACCCAACCATGTCAACCAGTATACAAAGGAAATGAGTTTGAAAAGCCAGAAGGTGATGAATCCGCAGGTTCCAGGCAGCTGGGTTAAGAATAAATAAGAGTCTGTATTTTAACATTGCGAATCTATTGGAGCTATTACCTCTAACCAATTTTAGCGAGTATAGGCGCAAGCTAGAACAAACATTCTGTGAAGTAACCACAATGTTTCAAACTCTACAATCCATCTTGAGCTTTATCGCAGTGAGAATTGGAAAATTAACCCCATGTCATAAAAACATACAATTTCCACCAGACAAAGAATAGTTTTCTATCAACTTGCAAACTCACAACAATTTGACGCCAGTTATTGACTGTGGTGGTGTTTGAGCTATGTAGAACACATGGTAACTAAGTGTGGTGTTAACTGGTAACAAGTGGTCGCTTTGTGTTGCTGTATGTCGGCCTAGTGTACATAAAGTTTTGCTTGTAAATATCAAAGTAAGCATATTTACAAATTACAAGTTTGTTTTGTACAAAGCAACCGGACATATTTGCTTAGAGCTAATTAAGTTCATTAACAAATAGTTGGAAGCACATGAACACCGTGTTTGCACATAACTTACTGTGGTTGTGATGAAGACGTCCGGTGAACAATCCCTCATGCAAACATGTTTGACTTGAAGTTCGTACTTTAAAGTTTGCATACTGTCGAAAGTTTAAAGTCTATAAATTGTTCCCAGGACGTCAAAGTTGAACCTGATTTCCTAAAACAGAGAAAGGTTAGGATTCTACTTCTATCACCTAGCGGTTAGCCCGCGCCTCAGCATTCGTGCAACAAAGTTAGTTATTGTAAGCAGGGTGGTCAAATCTTCTTGGCACCTGGGGCCGCAACATTGTAGTGGTACAAGCTCAAACAATGCAAGTGCAATTCTAATTACATTCTTAAACGTGTAGCTTGTCGACGTTTTTGAAGTTTGGGAACTTAAAACAAACAAATAAAAAGAGCACCCATGTGGCCATTAAGCCAGAATACTGAGCTGCACATAATTGCACATAAAGGTTGTAACGTCAGTAGCACACAAAAACATATATCGCTTCATATCGGTATCTGCTCAACCTGTGCCTTCCACATTTTAACTGTACGTGGTAATGTATAAGCTGTTTATAAGAGAGGCCTAAGCCATGTTAGGAGATGCGTTGATTGACGCACATCATCTCAGGTTTTATGATGTCGACTTCCTTCTCGCTTAGACAGTCGAATACGCCTTGCCACAAACCAAATCAACTGCTAAAATTAAATACAATTTTAAGTGATTTCTTGTAGGGGGTTCTCAAACTTTTTGGCATTTTTGCATAATGGTCTCTTTTTAATATTTTCGATGACTCGCGGACCATTCGAAATTAACTCAAATTAACCTCGCTCGATTCAATTCAACAATACTCTGTGTGTGTCACAATCACGTCAATTGTTAACTGTGACATCACAAAGCAACATTGTGCGGTGGTGCCACAAAAAGGTGAAATCGATGTTGAACATGAAACATACATTCAGAACATATTATTCGTCACGAGATGAAGCATCGAATGTTTTGCGGACCCAGTAAAATCGCTTTGCGGATCCCACTTTGATAATAGGAAACAAATTTGGAAATGCGTTTGTCATCGTACTAGGGTGTTTTCCATTTCTTTTCTTCTGTGTGTTTCTCATAAACAGCCGCTACAAGCTTTCATTTTACTCTACTTTTTCACCCCAGAACGTTCCCTAAAACCTGTCCAAATCCCAAGCTGTATCGACAAATCCAAACCATGGTTTCCTGGTAAATTTCTTGCAAGAATAAGATCAAAGCTTATTCATATTGGGCTAAATAAACATAATACCGCTCAATTGGATGTCCGAAAGGTAACCACAAGCCTTCTTGATCGGCGCCTGCCTCTATTCTGCTTGGCAAATTTGCGAAAATGCTATTTGTATCGAGCGAAAATAAAAACAATGTAATAACAGGAGTAAATACAGACGTATTATTCAAAGCTTTACTGTGCGACAATTGACTACATGCCCTAATTAACTGCAGTGCCCAAAGCGTGACGTTTTCCGAGTTAAATGATAGAAAAAAAGCTGTCAACCATTAACAAACGCCTAAAACGCCGTCGCAGGCAGCTACACTTGCTTTAAACAAACAACAACAACCCGTTGTGCGCTTTCTTAGATTAGGAAGAAGCTTTGCGGATGTCGCAACAATCTCGTGGAAATTCATAGGTTGCAGCGAAACAAAAACACTCAACCGTTGTTTCTGCTTCGCGGCTGCATAGACCAAAGCCCGACTTCTTTCCTATTTTAAGGAAGAGAGATGATATTCAACATGTATTTTATTTATTTTTTCTGTCGACACCGCTTGGCCTCTTGGAAAGAAGCAATAGAATACATATTGGAACATCAGGTTGGCAAAACAGTATAATATTTTTATCGATATCTTACTTTGTATCACGACTTATTTTTCACACGGTTAAAATAACACATGCAAATAGTTGCTCGCGGCGGAGTAAATAGTAATGAAATAAATATATATGAAAAAAAATATTTATCTATTAGTTTTCAGTACCCTATATACAATGTTCAATTTAAATTTGGTTGAACACCGACCTATGTCATCATGCTTGCTGCAACGAGCAAACAATTTTCTTCTATTAAATGTCACAGAACAAACAAAAAATCACAATTTTCGCTTTTAATTCCTGTAGATCTCAGCGCGAAAGGTCAATGATGTCATCATGCCTAGTATAAAAGACTGTGACCTCATCCCGTTCTTGTGACGTATAAAACGGTTATATTTCAATGATTCGTTAGTTTACCTTAGGACTTGTTTTGTCGTTAACAATGGATGAATGCAAACTTATCGCTCTACGCAATAGTGGGTCTTAATATATCAGGATTTAAATACCGGTTACTTAATGTCGTTTGTTTTGACGTAATCTTGTCAACGTATATTCAAAATTTTTGCGTTTGACTAATTTTATCTATTTACCATAAACGTTTTTGCATTTACGCTGAGTTGAAGCGCTCTGTAATTTTTTTCTAGGTTTTCGGGTTTTCAAAAGCCTGTCAATTTATACCGGAACCTTCCGACAAGTCGTCGTCGTCAAAAAACACGTCTTTAAATGTTTTCGGTCTTGCCATGCTTTGCAGCGTCTTCACAAACAAATCGTTTACTCCACGAGTGACGTCAGTGGTCATGTCATTATCGCCGGTGACGTCAAAGTCAGGCTGTGACGACATTTGATGTGTCGGTGATGCCTTTACTTGACGAAACGATGAAGGAGCATCTGCTTATTAAATGCGGATAGTTTCAACGAAATTACGGAACAAAGCGTAAAGGAAAAAAAGGAAATGAGGAACTTACCGTGAACTGTATGCGACCTAAGGTAAGAAGAATCGTATGTTTTTCTGCTGTGTTTCCGGTGTTTGTGATCATTTTCGGAAAAGTCGTACCTGCTTCCACGGTACACATAGTAGTTAGCCGAATCGTAGTCCCCTTGAAAATGACAAGATGTTCAACATAAAAACCAATTGACCCAAAATCATAATAAAGCAAAAAAACATTAAACAAACCAGCACTGCAATACACAGACAACAATCTCCACCTGGTATAACTTCAAGTCGAGCAGTGGCGTTGGTTACGCCGAACTGGTTCTTTGCAATACATTGGTAAACTCCTGACTGGGTAGACTTAACTTTGCCGATCTCCAACCATGCCGTTACTTGGTACTTTAATGGCCCAGTACGAATCTATGTAACAAAACATTTCATGCTTACAGCCAAAAAGCTTAGAAGCCTGGTAAGTCTAGAGGCCTAAATAGGCTGTTTCATTTGCAAGGACATCTGGTAGTTTTTAAATGATTTGAAATAACTTGGGAAATAAAAAANAACATGTCGACGATTGCTTTGATCTTTATGCATGTGCACTAAAGCCTGGTACCTATTACTGAATCACTGGCGCCAGGTTTATTGGTCAAAGGAATATTGGCAGGTGTTTATGGAGATAAATTTTGTGCTGGGTGGTGTTATGGAAGAACTTAACAACCTTATTTAGTCGTAAAACTTATGACAGATCACTTTTTCGTTGACAGATAAATCTCTTTTTTTGAAAGATCTTTAACAATTTTCCAACTGTATTTTACCCTGGCGACGTTGAAAGTAAGAAAAAGTCTACAAGCTTTTAAGGTTTCCTTTATTATATCTAAGCTGTCTGAAACCACACACATACAAAATTAAGTTAATTTAACTTAATCTAGCATTGGTCGCAGTTAACTAATATTTCTCAATCTCGGACTTTATAAAAATATGAAAAAATGCCAACCATACTCATATATAGCAGTGGGACAGCAAAAAATTTATCACTGCTGGACAAAAGAGATTGGACGTTGCAAGCGGTAATAAAGAATAGAAAGTAAAGAGAATTTTGATGTGGAGTAGAAAAATATTTTAGTCACGTGGGGGTCGCGGAGTCACGAAAACTTCCAACGGACTAATTTAAATCCGCGGACTCGATGTTGAGAAACACTGGTTTGAACATAAAAGAAAAATACATCAACGGGAGTTCCCCTTTTTATTGCAGTTTCAGTTGTTTTCGACCAAGTTTACAACAGCGATCCTGCTTATAGTTTCAAGACGGTCTTCATCTTTAAATACAAATAGCTTTTGTCGCATTTTTGTCAGAGTTGGTAATGTTGACCAACAACCTAATATTTTCACTTAGCTCGCTACGGACAATCGCAATCGCGAATCGCGCTTTGTTTGTTTTCGGCCACTTAAATTGAAATGCGATCTGGCGTGGGTCACGAAATTTGAAGCAGGTCGAAAAGTGGGAAAATCGAACTTAAAGATTGGGGTGCTGACTGTCCGCAACGATCTCACAACAATCGCCTTGAAACGTCATGGGAATTAGCGCACAGGATGTCACCATGTTACTGGATATCTAAATCGGCGTAAGTTTTAAGTTGACAATCACAATACTGGCTTGTTAAAAAAACAACCAATCTGGGGTTGTCCGTATACTGAAGCTGAAAAGTTGTTTTGCTCTGTACGTTGTCTTAAATCGGTTTTCATTGGTCATCGTCGTATCTGACTTGTTTTACTGCGTATTAAACGACGGTAGGTGTAGCGCAGTTGCCCCCAAGCGGGAAGGAATTTTACTCCAGGGATGAATATTATGAGTGCAGGGGAGTCATTTCCGCGTTGTAGTTAAGTTATTCATGATGAGTGCAAGTAAATCAGTGGTTCCAAACCTTTCATTGTTACTAGCAGGAATGAAAAGTTCCAAAATAAGCAAATGGGTGAATACATTACCAATGGTTGGGCACCACTAGTGAAATGAATTATCAGTGACGTCTTGACAGTTGTTACGGTTTTTTGGCCTTTTTCCATTTTGCGCGATAGGTAACTTTGCGACATTTTCGCGAGTCATTCTTGGTGATGAAAACAGCGTTTACCGAATCGTAAACAATGTTTTACACACAAGAGCTGTCTTGTATTTTTCCATTCAGTCTATTAAAAAATCGTGTACCCAAGTAAATCGGTAAGATTGGCAATATTTCAGAGTAAAAAAACAGATTTTAAGATGATCCTTTCACACACATTGACTTGCAGTAAGACAAGTTAGGTACCCACGAGCAAAGCGGTGCACTGGCTTTCTTATGTATTTGCAAAATATTTAAACAAACTTTCAAACTGCTGCAACGTGTTACCGAAATCTGCGTGCACTATGCAGAAAATATGCGACGTCATTTGTCCTCATTCGAGGGGTTCGAACCCAGGACGTTTACGACTACAAGTCCTAATCAGGTGTTTTATGTTGTCGTATTGCTCGAGTGCTGATCATTCCGCCGAAAAGTTTAGTATCTAAGCCGCTAAGGGGATTTCGGCGTCAACTCATTTAGGGTTGCCAACCGTCCTTTATTTCAAAGGACAATCCTTTATTCAGCTCTATATGTCCTTGTCCTTTATTGAGAGTTTGAAATAGCAATATTTGTAATTTATTTTAAAATAGTTTTGACTTGTGGGTAAATTTTTGAACTGCTACTAGAAGGACCAAAACAAATCTAGCATATTATACAAGGTAGTGAGGCTCTTTACAAAATCGAGCCATAATTTGTTATGAAAGAAATCTATGTGAGAAAACTTGTCAAAGTAGTGCCAATTTTTTATGTCATCATCAGATTGAAATATTAATTGAAAGTGTGTTTTCGATACGTGATAAAATACCAATCATGTTTTTGTCCTTTATTGTAGTTTAACAGAGTTGGCAACCCTAAACTCATTGCTATTGGCAACGTAACTGCCTCAACCTGTTGAATTCGCATCGGTACAGGAGGTCCGCTATGCTGCTAGGGGGCCCAGGAGGATAGCGCAGAATAGGCCTATGCGTTAAGATGTAAAAGAACTAAAAACGTTAAAAACAATAGGTTAAAACGAACTTTAACAGCTGTAACCATTTTAACCTTTAGTTTTTTCAATGCCTGTTGCCAGGATGGTTGAGTGACCTAATCAAAAAAGCATCGATAAATCTGGTTGCGTGCTGGTGGATGGGTCAAACTTTACACACTCGATGACCGCACGCGTTTCGCAAATAACACGACGACTAGAATTGATACACAGCGACAGGAAAACAATTTACTTCACCGCGCGTAATATTGATCCGTTTCATTAATAAATCGTCCGTCATTGATACACGTTGCCTTGAGGTGGACATACAATTCTCGTACCCCTTAGGAACATTGCCCTCGTTATGAACCCTTGATAAAATGTTATGCAACGTACAGTACTGATTATAAATGACCCCAAAATGTGAAAATTGATTTGATTTCAAATTTTTGTTGCCTGAAGATAAAATATAAAGGCGTTTTCAGTTAGAAACCAAAAAGCTGTTTCGAATTTTGATTCGATTTGTATCGTTGTAGGCCTAAATAATCCATGCCATGAGCGGTAAAAATGCTTACACATACCCACAAAGGAACTAATCAACACAATATATTTGCTGTAGTCCATCAAAGTAAAATATGTAAAAAACTGCCGTTTTAGGAATTTTCTTCGTACATTACCAACGCCAATGTTGGTCCCATTTTAGTCCACGTTTTAACCGTAGCGTAAACTTCAAACAACATTTCGGAACGTGTTATGACAAACCATCCATTAGCGCGACAACAATGCCCTTCCACAACCCATCTGTTTCAGTGCAGGAATGGTTTGAAGCCAGCTGCTACAACAAGTGCGAGATGTTTAAATATTGTGCCCGTCGCAGCAGGGTTGGCTGCAAACGAAAGCAGAATGAACCAGACGGCAAATTTCATTCCCCGACCAATTTTTGCGCCGTCTTTCGTCGCGTGTTTACATTTCACAATCAACTGCGTGTATCGATGGTTAAAGGTAGACGATCTAATGTTTGCCGCCGCCTCTGTTGTCTGTGAAAGGTCGTCACGCCGTTTGAAACTGGTAACGCGGTGTAATTTTGTTTCAAGGTGATCGCAGGTTTAAAATACAAATGTTCAAAACGGCGAAACGTAGAAGTGGAGTATGAGCAGTTTTATTCTGCTTCATTTTTAACTATTGCAAAAAAGTAAAACACCAGGGGT
Organism: Phallusia fumigata; assembly: GCA_008931825.1. NCBI lineage: Eukaryota > Metazoa > Chordata > Ascidiacea > Phlebobranchia > Ascidiidae > Phallusia > Phallusia fumigata. Next base: position 7,692 of record QXVZ01028525.1, read on the forward strand.
GACCAAAACTATAGGCAGCCCACGAAAATGAACTTTGTGTTTTTATAAACTATCTTTGTTTGACTGTACAAATCTGTCCCTGTCTAAGGTTAAACTAACAATCGCATTTTCAATGTCAAAGTTTTCAACAATCATGAACTGAGTATGGCTCGTCCCCTGTTTGACACCAAGGCAGCGGAGTTTGTGTGCCAACGCAAATCCAAATGTGGTTAAACTTTCAACAACTCCGCCAGGTTGCCCTGCCACTCGCTCGACCATGCTGGTAATGACAGATTGACACAGGCTATTCTGTACCGTCGGTCCGAGTGAAACCAATGGTACGTCACAGAAAATGTTACTTACGTACTCACTTGCCTAACTATTTTACAATTGGAGATCAAAAGTCACGTTTTTGACTTACACGTTTACTTCAATCGTTTAGGAACTTGTTAAACAAGGCAGCAAAGTAAATGTTAAATGAGCAATTTTTTTTTGCAACAAAGAGCGCACTGAACATAGTATTAATGCAGAGCAATTATTTTCTTGATGGAACGCGCAAATTTACAGGTTTTTAAGCAAGACTTGGGCAAAATCCCGACGTTTCTCCCAAAAAATCAAAAAACTTAGCGCAAGTGACGACAGAAAGCTATCTTAACCCGCCAATGTCGGCCAGCAAAACATCACTCAACGCGCAAGCTCAAATCCCCGCCGACCAACCCGAGATCTCGGTGCTCACCTGGCGAGCAGGGCGGGCGTGGCGGCATGTCAGGCATGCCAGGATTGACTTACAAGTTTGCTTTGCAAGTTTCTGCAGCTCGACAAGATTCAGCCGGAGATAAGTTATGACGGGCGTTGGTGCGAAGCCGGAATGCCGAAACCAACTACGTTCTACGTGCACTTCTGTGCGGTCACTGAGACGCTTTGGTTGAAATACATGCAAATAGTCTGAAGATGTAGCCGCAGAGGCGTTGGCGCAAAATTAATTTGTTGTATAAGTGATGCTGTTTCGACGTTTTGCACAAAAATTCTCCAGAAACCTTTTCTGGCAAAAAGGAAAGTGTCAGTCCAAGGGGCTTGTATAATGTTTAAAACCCGCAGAGTTTCGCTTTGTTTGCTTTTGATTTGTGCATGTATGTTTGTCTACTGTACTTTAGGACCCAAAAAGATACTTAATGTTTGCACTTCTACAAAAAACTTTTTTCTACTTTTGCCCTTCTTGTCAAACTAGCGTACTTCTTTTGTAATCGACATGCTATCGGTCAAGTTGGCTATTTCGCTTGGAAAAAGTGTCTTGATTGCGATTGCAATACAATGGAATGTCCGAATATCGTCTTTAATAATTAACCAACCTGCCAGGCAAGGGCCTTCGTGGAGATTGCGGAGTTCTCTTTTTCTTCCACTCGCTCTTCTGAAGCGACACGGATTCGAATAAGTCCTTCCGTCGCTTCCGCAGATAACCGTGTTGTCCGCGCATGCGCAGTAGGCGTCAGACTCCCCCAGACCTCGGTGTTCCGGGGGGACTGGCTTACACACAAGCCCTCTTCCACATTCACCGAATCTACAATAGGTTGAACACAACTTAAAAAACTTAGTGTCGAATCGAAATGAATAGAACAATTTACAGTATAGGAGCAAAGTTAAATAATCCGGTTTGGACAAATTAGAGATATTTAATTTACATTTCCCACATATTCACGTATAAATATGTTTTTGAAATGTACACATAAAAACTAGCTGTTTATATGCAAATACTGGCTTGTATCTTCTCATTGAGACTAATTAAGATCGTGAATGGTGTACTCAAGTTAAGTAGTACAGCCACTACGGTCCCGCAGCAAAGTTAGTATCTTAATAGATTTTTTTTGCTCAGAAACTCATGTACCTGAACACCTGCTCGGGCATGTCACACGACGTGTCTTCCAAGTTCCCACAAACATAACAGCAATCGCAAGCGTCGCGAATTAAACCACTCGGACAATTCACCGGGACATCGTCGCATAGTTCGGGGTCACACTCTCCGCACGATGTTGTCCAGTCGAACAGAAGCGGGTGTCTGTAAGTAATGCGTAAATATGGGGTCAGATTAGTCGGTGTACCAAGACTGGGTTTCGAAAAGAGGTAACCACTAAATTGATACCTAAAACACCCTGGGGTATACATGCAAAAACTCATGTGTGTATAAGACTGCGTGTCCTAATGTGTTTTTTTTAATGTAAAGAAATTTTCAAAAAGGTTGTTTGCCAGAAAGCCCTTTGACCACAACCAGCTGCAGAAGGGGAGAACCAAAATTGAATTGGATATATGTGAGATTTGCGGTGTGAACAATAAAATGCTTTTGATATCTCGACTTGAAACAAATAAAACATTTTTTTTATGTAAACAAATAGAACATTGAAATGCAATACTTTAAATGTAAGAATATTAAGGTTTTCATATTGTTTGGTTACAGCATAGCTCTGTGTAAAATAGGTAAAAAGAGCACCGGATGCCTCACGACAAGCGTCTGGTTGAAAACACAAGATGAATAGGTTACTCGCAAAAAGGCGCCAATTACTACTTGATCGCCCATCACATATTCACACACGTCTACTACCTATAAGTTTCGCAATGTCTTGAAATACACAGGATGAACTTTCCATCTTAAGCCAACAACTCTCCACTTTGCGGTCGTGGCTGACGGTAAGCCAGACAGGCTTTGGCGCCTTAAGCGTTGACAGAAGTAAGGAAAGATAGATATCACATCTTTGTTAACGGCCAAGCAGTGTAAACGCATCTCGTTTTACGGCAAAGTGAACATCTCGGCGGGCTCACCGACAGAGAAGGTAATGCCTGGAAGGTTTGGCGGGATAGAGGAAATCCATGCGGTTAACGTTCGTTTAGTGGTTTGGCGGGATGACGAAGTTTTATGTGGTAAAAGTCTTGTCCATGATTCTCAAGGGTTTCGGTATCACCAGTTTTAAGTCTGCGTACTTCTTTTTAATCCCCTATTTGATTTACATTTACCTAGTTTGTTGTCTGCTGTGTCTGTGGTGACAATAGATGTTTTATACTGCACCACTGTTCCTTTGCGTTAACCGCTGTCCCATGTCGTAAAATTCGCATTACCTCATTGCCTCTTAAGTCCACCAACGTCAGCCACCACACGCGGTGATATTTCGAGTGGTTTGCAACAAAGAAAGTTTGAAACTGATGTTGGATTCGCATCCAAGCGCTTAAATCGCCACCGTAACACCAAATATATCAGTTTTAAAAAACACATCAAAACCCTGATACACAAGTCACCTTTTTCCCCCGTGTTTTCTTTGGCTGGAAGTGACGTTTGCGTTCACGCTGGTCACGTGGTCCTCCAGGACCCTTACGGCGTCGGCGAGGTTGTGTCTTAGGGGTTTTCCCGCTACAAGAAAGCCCTCACACAATGCGATCAACAAACAGGTAAATGCCTCAACTTGGACCATGGTCAGTATAAGATGGACACCGCCTCAGCTCAAGTATCAGAAATAAACGCTACAGCTTTATACCATGCCTCCGTCTATTTACAGCACCTGCACGGTTTAAAAGGGCAAAGTTCTGATTTACAATCTTGTGGAAAAAAGTTAATTTCGTTTTGCTTGACCTATTGTATTACTCCTGTAAAAAGTCAGATGAAACTAAAAAATAAAAAACCCATAATATTAAGGAAAAAAATTAGTTAGCAATACTGTACCGCAACAGGACGCTGGTTACTTACTCGTGCCTTCGTTAAATAGGTACAAGTAATGTATAAAAAAACGTTTCCAACAAACAAATAGGCATTTTGACAAGGCACTATGTTTTCCTTTATTTTGTCTAGCGACTGTACCAAACCCAACAAAATAGTTGTTCCCTTTTTGCTTACTGAATGCAATCCAGATAACCTTGCAAAGCGGTTAAGCTTTTCTTAAACTTCAAATTCTTGAACTGAGATAAAATCCCTTTGCCTGCGGTAAACTTTGCTCGCTGTATACACAATGCCATAACTGAAATGATGGATGACTCTACACATAAACAGATGCCGTGAGGCGTGGACAGGTGATGAAGTGAGTACTTCAGCAATTTTAACAGCGCCTCTGCTTATCCAGGATCAGGATTAAATTACCGACTTGTCCAATTAAGTAAGTCCGCGCTAAGTGGATGACTTCACTTGTATTTGCATTGCACCTGGACATCCATATTTGCACACAAATACAAGGGATGGTATATCTGACCTATATCTTTTGATGATATCATGTTTCTGACTTTAGATTGGAGATTTCGTAACGTCTGGATATAAGTAGCTGTTGATTATGATAATGATGAGTTTATGTACGGGCATTTTACTGAGAAATATTTGATTTCTTTAACAGAATAAACACCAGAAAAAGACAGCCTTCCAAACAAGAAAGCAAACGACTGTATATTAAAGAAGTTTGTACCTTTCAAATCTAAGACAAAAGTCTTACGAAAAACGCTGATTGCAAATTTCAAACTAGCACGGTCTAGTTGTTTTGACCGGACGCCAACTGCAAAATTTCGCAATTATGTTTCTACCTACTTGCAAACATGCTCAAATCAATAGATGAAGTATAGCATACAACTAATGTTGAAAATTATGTTGTTGCAATCTTGAAGCTGATACCTGACCTAATCTGCCTCTTTGGACAAGCTTAGCATGCACTTGTGGAACCATTTAGGCACAACCTGCCGCATTTGTGAGCTACAACGGCGTCTTGCCGCCAGCGCTGAAAAGAATGTCTCAAGTTTTCCACAGCGAGAGACGCGACGAAAAAAGCAACGGTCACGTGACGGTTTCTGGGCTCTCTCTCGATTTGTGTCTCGTTCGTGTTTTAACCGACCGTTAACATAACGTGAATCTTGCGTGAATTACGTTAATTATATTAACGAGATGAACCATAATATGTAGGGCTATAATTTCTTCAACCAGACAATGTTCCTCGTAACTTGTAAAAGTAAGATGCCCTAAAACTAAAAATGAATATACGTTTTAACATAACCAAGAGGTACATGTCGGTTACAGCCTTCCGAAAAAAAACTCTCTTCCAATTCCGCAAAGTGCACTTTACTTATTAGTCACACAACCCAACGGTGGCCATGTTTCTTCAAATTGAGCAAAACCTTCCGTAAAGTTAAATCCTTTTGGTCGCATGGTTGTGTTCACACAATGGGAGTTTGTTCGTTGCTTGTGGACACAACTTGGGCGGGAAATTAGAAGGCATGGTGAGAAATCACCTTTGACCTTCACCCTTTGTGGTTTTGACCTCTAAGCGCCCGGTGCGTTTAAGTGACCGGTGATCGGGGTTACTGAGGGTCAACAAATTTCCTCTTGCGGAGCCTGTAAGCAAATCCATAATATCCACGGCCGCTTACGTTTTTGTTAAGATGCAAAACGTCTCAAAAGAGAATAGGCGAGAGGAAAATTGGAAGAAGAGAAAAATAATGTAGGAGGAGACCGGGGATACCTCAGACACGGGATGGGCCCGGACCAGACATTTGACCCCGGTACCGGGGCAACATCGAACACAAATGACTTTTTACCTGCATTTCTGGTTTGATTTGGCAATCGCTACACTCCCACCCTTCACAAAAAACTAACATTTAAATTCATGTGACGCAAATAAAAAAATAGCAATTTTAAAACAACCAGCCTTTCCCAGACTGCCAACCTAAGGTAAAGCTGACAAATGGTTTGGGAGGTTTAACTACTTGATTTTGAAGCAATAATTTTGCTGGCAATGTTTGACATAAAAAGCACCGACATGAGAAAGTGTTTCATTGCTATATAAACACTTGCATTAATCCAACCGCATACCATTAATTTACAAAATTCCGCAAAAGTGGGTATATAAACCTCGGTTGTAAACTTCTTCATTTTGCATCGATGATGACTACAACGATTGCTAAAACTTTTGCATTACAAAGTATTTGCTACATACAGGCGACGTCGTTATGTTTTTATTTGAGATCATTTTGTTCAGTTCAGCATCGAGCCCTGCATGTCGATATGGCAGGTAAAAGCTGAATACTGCAACCTTGCGGAAAAAATAAAGCAAATTTGTTTCCACTAAACAGTGCACTTGAGTCAAACTACCAAAAAGCTGTTGGCTGCTGGGGACGAGGGCTTGCCGAATGGTCTGGGGAGGTAAATCCATATACAGAGACAGAAACTTAGATTAGAACTCGTGCCCGGGAGAGGTCTGGGTTTCGAAACCCATGACGCTCGATGCATACATAGACAACATAAAAAACCCTAATCAGCATTCTTACTCGGGAGCGACCCTAGT
>QXVZ01028528.1:0-41210 GCA_008931825.1 Phallusia fumigata
GAACGTAATGACAAATGTTGTAACTAATAACCAGATGTTCATAACCAAACTATGTAGTTCCCATTAGCTGGTACAATACCACAATGTAGGGAGGTCATTCGGTGATTTTCCAATTTTACAAAAAAATTCAGTGGATAGTGTGGCTTTAGATGCAAAAAGTGATTTGACTGATTGAGTCTGTGGTTAATTGAATAAAGCTTGCAGACGAAGGTCCACAGTCAAACTCGTATTCACAACAACTTAGGAGAAAAATGAAAGTGTGTTGACAATCACGATTACAAACACGGAATCACAAAATGCACAACGATTAAATTGGAAACCATCTTGCGGCACTCGAGATGCGACAAAATCAAGTTCTTCTGGTGTTGCATTTGGTTGACAATGCTAACAAAATGAAAACAGTTGCTTAACTCTGTAATCTTCTTAAAATCTCAAGATCTTGTTATGTAGTAAACGTACTTGAATGTTTTGTGCAAATTTATATGCAGCTGTGACGTGTTTAGTTGCAGAAAAACACACTCTGTTTGAATTTACGTGTACAGTACAAAACCCGAAGTAGAAAACAGTATTAGGCATCAAATTAATGCAATATGGGGAAACATACATTTTTTGTATTTGTTATGAAATTATTGTACATGTAAAATGGCACTTTATGTAATTATTTCGTATGCGGAGTTTGGATTTGTTGCTTCGAAGTTTTCGTATTCATGTTCATCTGTATGTTTGCTGGCGGAAGGTCCTGTAAAAAATGGTTTCTGAACTTTCTGTCTTATGTCAACTGCAAACGTTTCCCAACCTGCTGGTCTTTGATGTTGTGTCTGTGCGTGTGTCACTTCTTTTTCAGTAGGTTTACTTTTCGTTTTCCTGCGAGAAACGAAAGACCGATTGACGCTTTGACTGTGGTATCCAACTTGTCAAGCTTTTTTGATTCGGCCAACATTTAAACATTACTTTTGCTTAAGCGATTAATAATGTTTGGCTAATGGATACTACATGCATTGTCCGACCGAAGTTTTTAATTTCATTTTTACACGATTTTTGTTTTCCAAAAAAATCCTATCTCAATCATTTGAAAGACCTGTTTAAAAGATTTACCTTAATTGATAAGGATGCAAAACATAACGAAAGAATATTAATCTCTTAGAGTCTGTTTTTCGGCGACATTTTCACTTTTTACAGAAAACTTGTTGTTATTTAGACAGATTTTAATACTTTCGTTTCCCATTTTCTTTTGGTTTAGAAAAAAGTAACAAAAAAAAACGTTTGATCGCCAACTTACGGTAAGAAAACGGGAAAATTTTGTCAAACACGGGCAATCGGTAATTCCATTACCCGTTTCTATGTATTTTCGAAGGAAGGTCAAAAATTTGCAGACGATCAAATTAGATTCGGACAAACCTGTCTCTTCTTCGAACAAACATCACCAATCCAACAATGGCAAGCACCAGAAGCAATAATCCAATTATCAGACCAGCAATCATTCCAGAACTTATTAACGTGTTTGCTAAACAACAAAATACAGAAAAGATTAAAACAAAATCTGCAAAAAATACGCAATACAACAGTTAAATGCAACTTTCAACCTCCTGTTGAACTGTTACTCAACTACCTGTTACTGAAAGGGTGATATTGCTATAAATACTAGAATCAAGTCATGAGTCATGTTGACAGAACTCTGTTTACTGTCAAAAAGTTGGTAGAATCAAAATGTGAAATACCACACGCACGTGCCATTTCTCCTTACCTGGGGCATAGCAACTCGATGGGGGATTTCCATAAGTTCTTACCGATATTGACGTTGACACGCTGAATTTTATGCAGCCGTTAAGCATTGCAGTGATCTGTGAAAATTAACATTCAATATAAATGATACATTTGAAATATTGAGTTTTAGTTTTATTTAGAAAATTGTTATTCTCTGACCCTTGAATAATAAGTTAATGTTGTTACCCTACAAGTCCGCTTTCCTAGCTGGTTTTTGAACCAAGTTTAGCATTTTTGCTTTGCATAGAAGTTTTTTGTTTATCGTTTAAAGCACTTGCTTGATAAATTCCTAATGCAAAACACAAGCGTTGGAGTTAGGACAAATTGCCCAACTCATAACCGTGGGAGGTTTGTGCGGTTGGACAAATTATAGGTTCTCTGCCATTTTTAAATCATTTACCTTGATCTTGTAATCGGCTGCAAAACTTAGGTTTCTGATGGTTGTCGAAAGATCTGCATACAGCGCGTAAGTTCTTTGATTCAGTTCCAAAACATGAATTTCAACCTAAATACATTCGGCAACAAGTAAAAAAAACCTATATTCCAAATGAAGTATGACGTGTAAAATTGTTACCTGTGCATATATATTTCTGTTGTCGATAATTTGATCAAGTCCATTCCATCTTACCAACACAGTTGAGGCGTTGCACTGGAATGTCTCTACGGTAGCAATGACTAAAAAGTGAGACACGACGTGAAATACAAACACAGCATGCAGGTCCTTAGAGCAAACCGCGTCTGGCACGCCCAAGCAAACAACAAAATCATATCTTATCTTTTGATATGTTGGGTTTAGGGCGCTGAAAATTTGCACAGAACTTGAATAGAGCTACCCGACTTTGAAAAGGGCCTGTCATAGGGATGAGCTGTTAATATTCAAATGTTGTTTATACTGATATTGATCGTAGTGCACCTGCTTTCAACTTTGTCATCCCCATTTGGTACCCTAAAAGTCGGTGGTTTTGCATGAAACTTGCAGGGATTATTAAAACGGGTATTGAATTTGTTCAGTACATAACTTGTTTTAAAATGATTAAATGCCCATAAAGTAATATGCGATTTAAAGGCATGACCGTCGAAATATAATGTCGAAAATAAGTACAATCCATTTTCGTTTCAAAAACGTATTAAAAAGGAGTTCAGAGGCGATGAAACACACACAAAAGTAAATATCCACCCTTCTTCATGATCAAAATCAAACAACAATATTCACTCTAAGCACAATGATATCTCAATGAAGTTTTTAAGTCATCCGGCAGTCTTTCATTAGACCCACATTTTCGAAAATGACTGCTATAAGTGCACTCGCCACTTTTAAACGTCAATCGAGCCACTGCCATGCCTTATTTCTACAGCGCATGCCGTTTTCAAAAAGCCCAAATTCGTCATTCTGCCATAGGGGGATCACCTGTTTATATTCACTTAATATATCATAACTCGCGCGTATTGCCGCCGCCGAGCATGCCAGCAAACAATCGTGCGCGACCAGCCCAAAACAAAATTACCGTTTTACATTTTGTGCCAAAAATAGGGTATTTTCACCCAAAATTCAGGGCTGTTCGCAAAATTCTTTTACATTTTTAGATTTGGATAGCTTCACTTAAGTTTTATGCAAATTTTCAGCGCCCTAAGCCGAATATATCAAAAGATATGGTATGATTTTGTTGTTTGCTGGGGTGTGCCAGATGCGGTTTGCTCTAGGGACGCAGGTTGAGGTGCATTACAACAGAAAGATATTAATAGAAACACTGTGAAACGCCTTATGCATTATCAAAAACTCACGTTTTACTTGGCAAGCATAGTAAGCCGGTTCCCCACTGCAGTTCATGCTTGACTGCCCCCATCCGATCCCATAATGCAACGCTCCCTGGTGACAAGTTGTGACGTTGGAAACGGAGAAGTTTGCCGGAGATCCGTCGCCCCAATACCAACCATGCAACGACGTGTTATAACGAGCTCCCACAAATACGGTAATATCTAAAAATAGGCATTATTGATACGTGCGACAGATGTTGCTCTTTTACTGTGATAGAAAAACCAGACGCTCACTTGGTGCCAGGAACAATCCGCTGTAGCGAACAAAGTGTTGATATGTCTCATTAATATTTCGCAACTTATACGAACCAATAGCAGGAGGCGCATAATCACTGAAATAATTGTATATATCTTTTTGTCCTTTTGTGGTGTTGTTGTGGGAAAACAAGGTAAACTGTAAATACCATCCTGTAAACAATGATTTAGTTAAAGTTGCACACTTCTACTCTTGATAAAGTTGCTAAAAATTTTTTTTGAGTAATTGGTAGTGAGTAAGCCTACAGAAGATATCCTTAACTTACGAAACCCAACTGTCACCGTTCGGTAGTTTTGCATTGCGATATCAATTTGCTGTTAAGTAGGTAATTATTCTGCGAAATATTATTAATCGTTTTAGCCACAAAACTGATTAAGTAATTTGAAAGTAAGTGCAAAGCAAAATAATGAGCACAAACCATTTGGTGCGCCGTTTATTATAAATTCACAATTTCTTCCAATAGTCACACCCCACTTGTACTTGTCAGAACCTTTCCAACAATCGCAGAAGAAAATTGGTTGACTCGTGTTATCAGAATTGCTGCAGTGTGTAAATAAAGTAGGAAACAACAGTTTCTTTAATTTAAGATTGCAAAGTTTTCTTGCTGCAAAATTTCATAGGGCTTTACCTCTTGTACAAGTCGAAATACCACAGATGTCCGAGTTGTTTTGTGCTCTTCCAGAAATCAATTTCAGTGGAATTGTATGAGTATCTATATCGTTCATATCTGATGGGGTCATAAAAAACATAAACCCGCTGCAAATCTGAAAAATTCAAGACATTTTAAAAATAGGAAATTTTGGTCGACTGTAATGAAAGTATGGATTTATTTCCCGAAAGTAAAATTTATACAATGTGTATTTTTTCCATTTTAATTTTCTATGCTGGGAGATTTATAAAGAAAAATTCTAATAGCCGCGCTCTTGTATCAAACCGAACCTGTTGTGTATTTCTCTGTCATGAGTTGTGTCAGAGTTGTGTTGATCTGTGGGTCATCAGTCATGGCAAGATTTCCACCCAGCAAGGAACATTTCTCCTGTGCAGTGTTCGCATCCACAAGATCGTCAGATAATATCAACACACTGTCCTTCGATGCTTCCAAGGTCCTGTAGCAACCTGAAAATGATTGATTTGTTTGTTGTTGTCGTATTGTCCACAGTGTTGACGTAACCGTATTGCAATATTGTGTTTCTGTTAGCCAGCCACGATTAAATCGATAACAATTTAGCCCTTTTTGGTTTGATGGTTTTGGTTACGTCGTAGACTTTGAAACCCTAAAATCAAACACCAAATGTGCTAAGAAACAACCGCCAAGGGCAGAAAGTATATAAACTGGTTCATAGTTTTTTTAAATTAATGAAACAAATTAAAAATTTTGCCCTTACTATTGGTTTGTCCTTTCGAATATTGAATCAACAGAAAAATCAAAATCGTGCTGAAGCAACGACCAGTCATTACAGTTTAGAATAAGGGGAAATACCAAATCAATTGATGTTTTTTATGTTACTCCTCCTTTATGCTAAAGAACAAATCAAAGCTGTCAAAAGAAAAGTAAAATCGTGCTCAAAGTTTGGGTGAATTTCGTTGATCTCCTATAACAATGCCTTTAAAATATGGAGCTAAATCTTTCGAATTATTTGCTGATATGAACGGATTTTTTGGCAACATGGCAAATAACATTTCATTGCTATACACTGGTACATTGCTTAGTTGCCGAACAACGAGAAACGTAGTTTCAGCGTACAAAGTATTGTAATTGCTGCAAGTGAACTAGATCGCAATTTATCATTAGCATTTATCTTACTGAGTGCTGTATACAAATACGCTCGACTGTAGTGTACCTATTAAAGCCTGTTATAGCGCAAATTGTCTAAAGTTAGTTGTTTTAGCTGTTTGAAGTGAATAAACTTGCAACGATAATACTTTCTTTTAATCTAGGAAGTCTTATAACTTTAAAATCTTACAGTCTTACACAGGTCAACCTATACATTGTGCATCTGCCTCCTTGCCGATTTCCTGAATAACAAAACCCTGGTGTTTCGCTACTGACGATCGTTTACAAAGCAATTAAGCCTACTGTTGTATAACTGACATGGGTAGATTGACCGCTGCGTGAAAAACACATAAACCCCATAGCCACGGATTTGTTATAAGCAGGTTTATTGACCTCTTAGGGTTGGGCAATAAACTATTATTTCAAAGGTTTTTTTAAAGCGAGAACATTTTTTTGCGATAGCTCGCAATTTTCTAGCTCCTGAAGTAAGTCTTATTACACCATGTTTTTTAAAGCTGCATATTAGACCTTATTACCGAAATAGAATCCGTGAGCCACTTTGTGTGCTGAATACATTCGACTCTCCGAAATTTTATCTTTGCCGGTCTAAGGTAATTGATCGTTTTATCGCACTTCGATCATAACGAGTCTAGAAAGATTTTCCTTTTCATAAATAAGAGCCGCAAGGGATCAACAGGAACAAACTTTGTAAATTCAAAAATTAATAAAAATCCTTCTTCCTATTCACTGCGCTCTTCAAAAATTACTAAAACCATTCAGCGCACAAGAACAAAATTGAAAAAACCCCGGGGTTGAGACCTTTCTGCCACAGTCTGTCCTTCCTCCAAAACCCACCTCTGATGTTGATATATGTGTCGTTATGACATAGAACCATTTGTTCTAGATATGATCAAATGTGAAAAAACTGGTTGTTGACCTATTGCTTTAGTAAACATTTTGAAGACATGCAGCAGTGATCTAGGATTAAATTTTGACATTCTAAACTATTTTATTTAACGGTTTAGCTTCTATGCGCGAGCAACTCGATCGGCTTAGTTCTGTTTTATCAACCACCTGTTATATAGAAGCGAAACTAAAACGAAGAACAACGACAGGTTATGAACGCTACGGATGGTTGACCTAACGATTGATGATTAGAAACTTCTGCTTATGAAGCTTGGCCCTTGCCTAACCTGCAAAGTATAGGGGAACTACTGTGTATTTTATTTGAAATTTCATGCGACGGCGCAAGTTCCGCTTTTGGTTCAGTTGCGAAACATATAAAACGAGAGGGTACCTTCATCAATGCCGCCAGGAAAATGTAAACAAGATTTGCCATTTTTCAACACAGCGGTCGAAGTTTACGTTATAGCATAGAAACTAACCCATAAAAATATTCTGCGGTATTTGTATTTTACTGAGGTTTACTCAACAAAGATTGAAAATGAATTGCGAAATTGGGACATCATGACAGATGTTGCAACTGGTAACACGCAAATGGTCACAGCCAAACAATGTGATTCCCAATAACTAGTACCGTATACAACGTAAGGTGGACATATCCTATGATTTTCCATTTTTCCATCTAAACTAATATATAATAATATAATAAACCTATATATAATAATTCAATGATAACTGATTGACTTTAAGGATGATTGGATAGAGCTTGCAGACAACTTCCAATAAACCTCAACAGCTAACCTTTTTTCTGTAAGCACCAAATCAGATAAATTTAGGGTCTTGAAAATCACAATTACAATTTCTACGCAGCAAACTAACTCACCAGCCTCCAGTCACATCGAGCATGCTCCTGACTAACTCTGGTTTACTTCCGCATATTTTCGTCTACTGCTAATCGTTTGAAACATTTTTGGCGCGTTTGAGTTTCTTGTCTCTTTTTGGCCAAACTGAAACCACTACTTAGGATTCAGAAAGCTACAGTTTAGCGAACAGTTAGGGAATTGACAGATAAACCTATAGGCGCTACAAAGCTATCTTATTCTATACTTACGCTGAAATCCTAACTCAATGTCGATGTGTGTGTCTTTACCATCTGCCACTACAACAAGAAACCATTGTTCCATTCTCATCATATTTTGCACTGTATTTATGCTTAACCTGTCAAAATGATTGTACTTGCCGGTTAAAGGTAATAAAGTGGTGTCAACAGAACAGTACATGGAATAGTTACAACCTGACATGGGGAATGCGGTGGAATGTGTCATCTAAATGTCGCGAACGCTATATCTNTTGTCGGTTAAAGGTAATAAAGTGGTGTCAGCAGAACAGTACATGGAATAGTTACAACCTGATACGGGGAATGCGGTGGAATGTGTCATCTAAATGTCGCCAACGCTATATCTAAGAACCGTAGGCGACTACAGGACACACCACAGTGTGTATTGGTGTGGTACAGTCTTCAAATAAACCTGGCTTATTAAAGGTTCCCGATAAAGTAAGTCTAAAACCAAGCTGCAAATGAGTGGGCAAACAATCACCGTGTATAACTTAGTTGAATAAACGGAGTCTGTCTGTTCTTTTAGTTGCTGCCTATACAGAGTCTTGCACCCGCTATAAGAGTCATGGCACGTTTTAGCACCCTCAGAAATTCACTAGATACGAATTTATCGCTGTTTTCTGTTAATGTGACGTTATCGGTAGTCATTAACAGAAAGTAACCTTGATTCCAGGTATACATGAGTTTGTAATTTTAGTAAAAATTTATAATAATGATACACAAGTTCAGTGCATTTGTGTATGTACAAGATCGGAAAAGAGAGAAAAAACAACGATTAGATGGTCAAAATCATGGTTGGGTAATGTATGTTCATTTTCAATTACACGAAAATCAACAAACAATACGTTTAAAAAACGAAAAGCCTTTAGAAAAACCGTTGGGCGTCTTATCACTTTACATAAAATGAATACGTTTAATAAAATAAACACGCAACTGAAAATGTTCTACTATTGCGACAATTGATTTCGAACGCGAATAATCGAATGACGCGTAAATGAAAAACTGCAGAAGAGCACGCGCGCAAAACGAAAAAGGCAACAGACACGCTTCGCTTGTTTCACGTGCACACAATCACGTGACAAGCGACGCGGAGACGCCACACCAAAATGCCTGACATGAGTTGAGTTGAGTTGAGTTGAGTCTATTTCGCTCGTTGAAAAAAATAACAACGACACAATAGCACTCAATCAATCACCAGGGTGGAAATAGCTGCGCAACGTTGAGACGTTATAAGGCGCGAAAAAAATGGAGGAGGGCACAATTGGTGGATCAAGACATATTTAAACGACGCGGAGGCGCCACACCAAAATTCCTGACATAATTAGGCGGCAAACGTTTCGGCAATAAATAACACACACAAATAATATGCCAGTATAGGTCATGAAAATGTTAGAGCCCGAATCACGATTTAGGCTTGTAAAAATTTAAGCTTTCCCACATTTGTCACATATAGTGTAGTTTCGAAAAATTTACCCCATTCCGGGTGGTTTAGTTTTTAACGCCTGGTAATTTCAACTTGGTTGTTGCGCAGTTTACTTGTAGTTAGAATAAGTGTCAAAATCTGACAAATATTGCATCACGACCGAGTAGCAATATTTGTAGAGCTCCTGTGACAAAACAAACAGTAAATTAATCATTTGCTGCACACTTTGTCAAGTATTCATTAAATCAAACCCTAATATAATCCTTCATTTGCTGAGGACACTTAAAATTACGCAGCCTCTCATTAAAGTTTTGTGCTTTACAATACACCTACACCTAAATACGTTTAAAGACCTACACGTTGCAACTAATGTTTTGTTTTGCCACAAGTTGCGTAAAACGTTACCTTATCGTTGACCATATTCGGCCTCATATCTCTCAGGTCTTTCACTGTTCGGAATACATCCACCCGCTTTTGTGCCTTCAAACGTTCGAGAATGTTCACCAGAGCAATAAAGGTTCCAGTTCTATGAGATCCGTTACTGAAATATATCAAAGTGTTTGATTTGAACATGCTTAGAAATCATTTAACTTTAGCCAAGATGTTGCGTGTTCTCAACAAAAAAATCTGCAAAATGACGTTCTAAATGAACTATTTTGGCTCGATTTACTGTTGAAAATCGACTTGGCTATAAGGCTATAGTGGAATGTAAGCAGCGATATAACAGGTTTGCACAACAGATCTTCTTTTGTGTTTACCTGCAGCCAACCAACACACACTTGCACTTCTGTTGAGCCTTTAGTCGCTGCGTTTCCTCAATAAGCGTAACGAAATCCATTTCTTCCGGAGGTCGTTCGACGTCACTCCATCCTTTGACTTGCACGATAATTAATTGCCGCCCAGTCTAAAAAGCAGCAACGACTTTGATCCATGGAATGTTATGGATTAAAAAATACATGCTGCAAAGCACCGGTTGTCTCACAGGTTATGCCGAAATTTAACTGAATTTAAAATTGTTTTAATTTTCTCCAACCCATTCACGCTTTACGTGTCTTTTGTTACAACGGCCAAATTTCACATCTTTTAAATTTTTGTTCAGGCGATATTTTTTCAACGACAAATATTTAAGACTTGTCAGATCTGTTCATCTAACGCCAACACTTTTATTGTAAAGTTGTGAACTTACAAATGCGTTGGTTGAGGACGAGATGTTGACGGTTATCACACTGTGGATCTTCCTTTCATTCACATTAAGTACACAAAGCGAAATGTCTTCATATTGCAAAGCAGCATTGATCGGAACCTAAAAAAGCAGTTAATGTTTCAAATAAAAAATACTCCTGGTCTATAACAGCAATTAAGTTTCGAATAAGCTCACTTGTATACTGTGATCCAAATCAACAACAAGTGATGCTTCTTTATCCACGACCATCTTCCAAAAGTTTTCTTCTTCTCCTGGTGCAGGATTTCTCGCGGCGATAAAGAATTCCGAAGAGCCATGTTCCTGTGTTGCAAGAGAACGAACATAAAATTGGACTTGGTCGAGTTTAACTCAAAAATTGTATCAAGCCAAGTAAAAGTTTGCAAAGGAAACCACAGCAATTTACAGCAATCGCCATTTACAACAAACATTGACCAAACCCCAGTCAGTGCGAGGTCGTGAGTTTAAATCTCATCGTTGTTCATTGCATTCACCTCAAAGGGTCTGGTTTGCTACTGAGACTCAAACAAATTAAAACTTGTTTCTTACAAACAAATTAAGAAATTTTTATGACCCTGGAAAATAGGCGTCACAACATGAAAAACATTGATGCCACCTGAATGTATGAAGCATCCAACTGCTGAATGGTCCCACTCTCTTTGTCCCAAACTTTAACCGAAGTGTTCTTGTCTGATTAATAATATTAGTCGTGATAAATTGGTTTGTCGGACACTTTTACAAACCCATGTCTCACATGTTCTCAATTGTGGATGGTTTTCCTGCCATTCTTCGCCAAATCGCCACGCCGACAGTGTTTCGAATTCTTTATCTTGCATTTTGTTACTGTACAACAAAATTTATAAGTCATAAAGTAATTGAAACCCAATTCCCAACACAAGTTTCCTGCTACATAATCATGTTCGCACCTAAGATTGGTTAGGTATAGCTAATAGTCAATTCGAATGGGCATTTAACTGTGTAGTTCTTTCTTTGACAAAATGGCCCCTGGAGGCGAAAACTTAGTTAATAACGAGCACAAGTTATTCCTTTTCTTCTGCTCACATTATTTGCTTATTTTTCGTGGCTGCTAAGTTTTGCTAATTACAAAGCTGCTTACATTTCACTTGAAGTCATTGATTGAAGTTCTGTCACATCTTTATCCGTTTCCATCAGACTTTCGTGTTCCATGAGTAGTTTGTAATCGTACACGTATTGTTTCTGTGTGGAATTTTAATAATTAGGATTTACTTCTTGGTAATATATATAATAGCAGCCAGGATCTCATTTGGTTTAATTAAATAAATCCGATTAGTGTTGCACTTATGTCCGTATGTTGCACTATTGGTGTTACCTAAATCAAAACTGTGGTCGAGTTTGTTTAGATTGGCCTTGAGTCGTTTGGGACTTTATACGTGAGAAAAATTTAATTTTCCTAATGGACTCTGACTATTAACTACAACGCTTTTTTGGAGCTTACTGCATTTTGGATCATGTCTATTCGGTTTTCTCTCATTCTGAGAACAGTTCGTGGCACATCAACTGTTCCTTTGTCGTCAAGTTCATGGAACAAAGTGTCCATCGCTATGTAAGTTCCTGTACGTCCCACGCCAGCACTAGATACAATGAGAAGGATTATCATTGGTTATAGATCAAATGAACATCTAGTAAAATCAAGTATATACCTGCAGTGGACAACGATAGGAGCATTTGTGTGATGCAAATTATCGACCATGTTACGTAGGTAGATCATATTGGATGTAGTTACAGGAATCCCATGATCTGGCCAAGTTGTGTACTGCAGCTGTGTTATAGTTCGTTGGTTCTGAAAAGTAACTTATAGCATAGCCATGTGTTAACACTTTTTATCGTATGTTTTGTTTCATTTTTGTACCAAACTCAGGTATTTTGTCAATGATTTTATTCCGAAGCGAGCCACGGATTGGAGAAGGCAAAGAAAGAAAGCAGGATGTAAGATATGAACCAACCACATTTGGGTTTCTAAGTGTTACTTAAGTACATTCATTCATACAGGCCACTATCCATTTGCTTTGAGCCTTAATTTACTTTATATTGTTTGTCGCACGAATATGATATGCTTTGGCCGTAGTTCATACCATTGTCTTGGACAAAACCAACTGTCTTTGAACGATTCCACCCATGGTGATTTCTTGTTGATTTCGAACTTTCAGATCTGGCGACAATGTGGTTTGCGAGCCAAGATCTGGCCAATATTGTTCACACTTTACCTGTAGAAAAAAGGTCAAAAACTTTTTTCTCAGTAACTTTTTTTTTCTTAATTTAAAGCGGTTCTACAATTCAAATGTATGCAAGTAACTAAGGCAAACGTTTAAAAAAGCTATTGGTATAATCTTAAACCGCATGCAAGTTCCCATTTTTGTTGACGTTTGCCAAGCAAGGGCGCTTTGACAAACTTCGAAAAATGGCATGGTTGACTGCACAAAGTTAGCTCTGAACTAGTTTTATTCGAGTATGACTGAATGCCCAACATTCAAATAGGTTTTTAACATCCTTACTTTACTTGTTAGTTTAAAAATAATTAGGGAAAACCAACTTTTCCGTTTTCTCTCAATCCGGTCAGCATTACGATGATGTTGGAGTTTTCCTGCCAAACCATCCACCAGAAATCGTTGATGGTCTCCTTCTTCGGACCCTGAGTGGCGATAAACTTCCTTTCGTTATCGTAACCCGGTATATAAGCGGCGTTGATGTAATCGTTTCCACCGGTTCCACGCAAAACCACTCGGTCATGATCATCTGTTGAACAAACATCAGTAAGACGGAAAGCCGAGGATGTTAAAAAGTTGAGATTCTCCCACCTATTTGCTAATAACCCATTGTAACAAACGTTTCTCCTGTCATGGGCCTTTATGTAGTTGATGTTGAACGTAAATGTAAACATGTTGATGTATGCAAACTTGCGTGACGAAAAATATCTGACCACTCGGGNTTTTCTTAATTTAAAGCGGTTCTACAATTCAAATATAGGCAAGTAACTGAGGCAAACGTTTAAGAAAGCTATTGTGATAATCTTAAACCGCATGCACGTTCCCATTTTTGTTGACGTTTGCCAAGCAAGGGCGCTTTGACAAACTTTAAAAATGGCATGGTTGACTGCACAAAGTTAGCTCCGAACCAGTTTTATTCGATTATGACTTAATGTCCAACATTTAAATAGATTTTTAACATCCTTACTATACTTGTTAGTTTAAAAATATTTAAGGAAAACCAACTTTTCCGCTTTCTCTCAATCCAGTCAGCATTACGATGATGTTGGAGTTTTCCTGCCAAACCATCCACCAGAAATCGTTGATTGTCTCCTTCTTCGGACCTTGAGTGGCAATAAACTTCCTCTCGTTATCGTAACCCGGTATATAAGCGGCGTTGATGTAATCGTTTCCACCGGTTTCTTGCAAAACTACTCGGGCATGATCATCTGTTGAACTAACATCAGTAAGACAAGAAGCCGAGGATGTTAAAAAAGTTTAGATGCTCCCAGTTATTTGCTAATAACCCATTGTAACAAACGTTTCTCCTGTCATGGGCCTTTATGTAGTTGATGTTGAACGTAAATGTAAACATGTTGATGTATGCAAACTTGCGTGACGAAAAATATCTGACCACTCGGGATGCTGCTTTTGTCAATATGTTTTATGCTACGAAGCAACATCAGTTTCACGCAACCACTTCCAAACACAGATAAAAAGCAACTTTGGTTACTCACGCCTTTAAATACTTACATGGGTAAATGTTCTTGTATCGGTTTCTCACCGCATTTTGCGGTAACTGTGACACGTCCTTTGTTCTTTTATTGTTTTTGCATTGATTCACAATGCTCTGAAATGGAGTAAATAAAATAAGTCAATATTAAGTAAATACTATCGAAAATGTTTAGCAACTGCATTGTCTAATATCTATTGATGTTTTTCTGTGTTTGTGCAACACTCACTATGTTTAATAACATTGGCAAAAGCGTTTAAATACCGCACATATTCAGGGTTTCTCAACCTTTTTTTCTAAATTATCTAAGTATTTAACGGTTTAACACAATCAATGGTCTTGGTATTCGTTAGCTAACTTTCTAAAATCGATTGTTATTAAAAGGTGCTCTTAGACGTGACGTCATTTACTTGTCGTTTGTCAACAAACCTTGAACTCCTTGTCAAAAAGAAATCCTGACTCTGCATTTTTCTTGTACTCGTCGAACAAGTTGGTGACTCTGCAGTTTGTATTAGTCATGACATCAGGGGAGAAGTTTACGTAGGCACATTGATCTGCAAAAAAGGTGAAGACTTACTCGTTCAGTTTTTATATCCAGAGTAACAAAGCATCCTGCAACACACTGTTGCTAATAGTTTGTTTTTTAATTGATGAGAAGTTACTCGAGACATTTGGATCTGTTTGTGGCATTTAGGTACTTAAGGGTTTGACTCAGTCAAGCTGGTAATTATCCTTGGTGACAGGACTACTTGTGCCCTGCACACATTGTACAAAGGAGAGCCCCTAAGCGGCCATATAGCAATGGTTCTCAACCTTTAATTCCTGGCGGCCCTTTTTGATGCCGATAAAGTAGTCGCGGACCTTCCCCAAAAATTTCGGTCAAGCATGGCCTGTGTTGCATGCTTTATATACATTCCGTGTGTGTCTGTCGCTAAGGGTAAGCAAACATACACCTCATTAACATACAAGCAATGAGATAAAACCAGTGGTTTATACATCTGCAATGTTGTGTTACATGTTGCAATCTATATATGTTACATCACAATGGCGGTGCACTTCGCAATGCGATATTGTTTGCCAGCTAAAAAGGCAAGAATTATATAAGCCTGTTTTCAGGGCTGTTGTAAAACACGAGAATATTTTTGAAAAATCGTGATTTCATAATCCAATGGCGCGCGTATTCAGAAGATGTAACCCCTGAAAACGCTTTGTAGACCCCAAGGGGTCCGCGGACACCTATTGAGAACCACTGCCATATAGTTTATACGCAATGGTTGCGTTCTTTATCGTTTCGGGCGAAAGTAACAAATTGAGAATATTAAAGCAATGTNCACCGCATTTTGCGGTAACTGTGACACGTCCTTTGTTCTTTTATTGTTTTTGCATTGATTCACAATGCTCTGAAATGGAGTAAATAAAATAAGTCAATATTAAGTAAATACTATCGAAAATGTTTAGCAACTGCATTGTCTAATATCTATTGATGTTTTTCTGTGTTTGTGCAACACTCACTATGTTTAATAACATTGGCAAAAGCGTTTAAATACCGCACATATTCAGGGTTTCTCAACCTTTTTTTCTAAATTATCTAAGTATTTAACGGTTTAACACAATCAATGGTCTTGGTATTCGTTAGCTAACTTTCTAAAATCGATTGTTATTAAAAGGTGCTCTTAGACGTGACGTCATTTACTTGTCGTTTGTCAACAAACCTTGAACTCGTCGGCGAAAGGCAATCCTGACTCTGCATTTTTCTTGTACACGTCGAACAAGTTGGTGACTCTGCAGTTTGTATTAGTCCCGACATCAGGGGAGAAGTTTACGTAGGCACATTGATCTGCAAAAAAAGATGAAGACTTACTCGTTCAGTTTTTATATCCAAAGTAACATAGCATCCTTCAAAACACTGTTGGTAATAGTTTGTTTTTTAATTGATGAAAAGTTACTCGAGACATTTGGGTCTGTTTGTGGCATTTAAGTAGTTATGGGTTTGACTCAGTCAAGCTGGTAATTATCCTTGGTTACAGGACTACTTGTGTCCTGCACACATTGTACAAAGGAGAGCCCCTAAGCGGCCATATAGCCATGGTTCTCAACCTTTAATTCCTGGCGGCCCTTTTTGGTGCCGATAAAGTAGTCGCGGACCTTCCCCCAAAATTTCGGTCAAGCATGGCCTGTGTTGCATGCTTTATATACATTCCGTGTGTGTCTGTCGCTAAGGGTAAGCAAACATATACCTCATTAACATACAAGCAATGAGATAAAACCAGTGGTTTATACATCTGCAATGTTGTGTTACATGTTGCAATCTATATATGTTACATCACAATGGCGGTGCACTTCGCAATGCGATATTGTTTGCCAGCTAAAAAGGCAAGAATTATATAAGCCTATTTTCAGGGCTGTTGTAAAACACGAGAATATTTTTGAAAAATCGTGATTTCATAATCTAATGGCGCGCGTATTCAGAAGATGTAACCCCTGAAAACGCTTTGTAGACCCCAAGGGGTCCGCGGACACCTATTGAGAACCACTGCCATATAGTTTATACGCAATGGTTGTGTTCTTTATCGTTTCGGGCGAAAGTAACAAATTGAGAATATTAAAGCAATGTGCGTTTATGTGGCAAACTTTACTTCTTGCGAGCAACTTGGTTTATATCTTAGTTGCTAACACAAATGACAGCGAAATCAAAAAGAGGAACGAGCAAAGGTTATGAACGCTACCTGGGGGTAATGGACCAGAAGATTGATGATTGGAAACTTCTGCTTGTGAAGGTTGACCCTTGTTTAGCCTGCAAAACACCAGGAAAGTTTTTGTTCCCCCTTGCATTTGACAGTTTTACCTTTTCGCTTTACTTATATTACGCCATACTTAGCTTTATAATTACCACTTTAAAGTAGGGCGACGGTTGTAACTACCCAAAGTTCATATCGAACATTCACTGAGGTAACGCGAAAGTGTAATATTTTGTTAAACGTCACAAGTAAAATTTGCAGTCAGTTCAATCAAAATCAGTTCATACCTGCCTGTTTGGCGTAAAATCAAGAGCACCAATCCAACAATGACAAGCACCAGAAGCAACCCTCCGATCACAAGGCAAGCAATCATTACAGGACTTAATGCTTTTGTATTTGCTAAACAACGACGTTTGATAAACAAAAAGGTTTATTTTCCCTCAATACTTTACGTAATCACCTGCTATAGAGTAAGTAACTTCGCCAAGTACTCACTTTTCGGCAAGCAATGGTGCTAGATACTTAATTGTTACCTTTTAATTCGGACAAATTTCGGTACAACCCAAGAATATCTCATCAGTAATTTACCTTTAGAAAAACAGCTTGGAGGGGGATTACCCGGAGTTGTTACTGTAAGATTGGATGAGATGTTTGTGGTGATTGATCCAGTGACAATAACTGCGACCTATAACACATAAAGTACATTTCCTATTTATATAAGTTCTGTTCTTTGACAGATTTATTGTGTGAGATTTTTATGGTCATCATCGAATGATAAAGACAATTGCTCACCCTAATTTCATACAAAGTGGATTGGAGGAGGTTTTCGATTGTTGTCGTATTATCAGAATACGGAACGGAGATTGTTTGATACAAATCCTGAATGTGAACGTTAACCTGTGTGTTTTCAGGAGAAAGTATCTGATTGACAAGATTTTCGAAGTCGTAGACAATAAAAAAGGCACATGTGCAACACATTAACAGCAACACACAATTCAGAGCGTGCTACAGTACCTGCGCTGTGAGACGGTGGTTGTTCAAAAATTGGTCCAGTCCAGTCCAGCTGATAACCACAATTAAGGGGTGGCATGAAAATGTCTGTGCAGTCGTGTTTACTGAAATAATCGTTTGTAAACTTTGTAATGTAAAATACCTCACGTATGTATCACGTTCACATACCTGGAGGATAGCAACTCGATGGGGGGTTTTCATAAGTTTTCACTAGTAAGGACGTGGAGACGTTAGAGTTTATGCAACCAGAGAGCATTGTAGCAATCTATAAGCATTGATTATCAGTAAATGTATTTAAGTCAATTTTAAGCACAGATTTTCAAATTTTTTTCAATAGTAGCTTAATTGTATTTTATATCAGTGCTTGGCAGGTCAAATCTTAGTTACTTTCCAAATGCCCAGAATAGTTGTTGAGTAAATTGCAGATTCATCGCCTGTTTTGAAATACTTACCATGATGTTATAATCGGTTGCAAAACTTAAGTTTTCGATGGTTGTCGATAAATCTGAATAGAGTACGTAGGTTGTTTGGTTCAGTTCCAAAACATGAACTTCAACCTAAATAAAACATTATTAAACAAATTTAAATACTTGCAGTAAAACTACTGACATCTTTTGCTTTATATTAAAAGCTACCTGATTTAGGTTTTTGTTGTTGATGATTTGATCCAGTCCAGTCCAACTGACCACAACAGTGGAGGCGTTGCATTGAAATGTCTCGACAGTTGCTCTGACTGAAGAATGAATCATAAGGTGAAATGCGAATGCAGCAGCAGGATAAATTAAACTAATTAACGACCTTTTGTATGCCGCTGTACAGCAAAAGGAAAAGCACAAAAAAATGTGACTTTTCATAATATTTAACTGACTTGACGTCATTAGTAATTACTCACGTTTAACTTGGCAAGCGTAGTAAGCCGATTCCCCACTACATTTCATGCTTGACTGCTCCCAACCGATCCCATAATGCAACGCTCCCTGCTGACAAGTTGTGACGTTGGAAAAGGGAAAGTTTGCCGGGGATCCGTCGCTCCAATACCAACCATGCAACGACGTGTTGTAACGAGTTTCAACAAAAACGTTAATATCTGAAAACAATAAACGTTTTTTTGTGTTTTTTTATTTTATTGCATCTATAATTTTATGCAAACAGAAATCTTACTTGGTGCCAGAAACGTCCCATCGTAGATTAAAAATTCTCCATACGAATCATTAATAGTTCGCAATTTGTTTGAATATATACTACTGTTGTATTTGTATATCTCGGTCTGACCGGTTTGCTGGAATTTTTTGGAATACATCGAAAAATCTTTTTTCCAACCTGCAAAGATTCAACAATGAATTTTTGATTTGTTAAAAGTAAACAGAAATAAAAAATATTTTAACAACTCTACTCACGTAAATAGTTTTACCGTTATTAATGAATGATTACAACCCTCGGCAATATTTTTTGAGAAATTCGCATTTTTTCAAACGCTTTTACACTTCAATTTAAACAAAAACATTTTATTACTTACCACTTGGCCTTCCATATTTGTCGTATATGCAGTTATTATTAACGAAAACAGCCCATTTATTTTTGCCAGAAGAGGGCGCATCGCAAAATTGGATTGTGTTCGTCAAATTTGAGCCATCGCTAAAGTAAATCAGAGAAAAAGATTTAGCTGGAAGGTTACAAGTATTTATTTTCCAAACGTTTTTAGTTGATCGAAAACGTACGCAGTGTTTAAAAACACTTTTTTACTTTTTCCGCATGATAATTGTGCCGATTCAGAATTCTAGAACACGTGAAATGTAAACAGTTAAAATGAAATGACAGAAAAATCTTCTTCACAAGCGGAATAATTGACTTTCTTCTGTCTAAAAGTTTTTTATGTGAAGAAAAAGGAATACCATGTTGCAAAATACTAACGGCGCAACCTGGATTCATCTGTTGGCCACATTATTGAATAGATACCTTTCATACAAGTCAAGATACCACAGATTTCCCAAATCACGAGCTAACTTCCAGGAAGAATCTTCAGTTGAATTGAACGAGTATTTCATTTTCTTGCCATCAACTTGGTGGTAGAAAATATAAACTCGCCGCAAATCTGAAACAATGTACATCAGGGTGAAGCAACTTTTCGAACTCACAATTGGAAGTAACAAGATTGCGGCTTCTTAAGAATTCTACAGGCGCTCTTAAGAATTTGTAACACCGGGGCATTCACAAAAACCTGTTGTGTATTTCTCTGTTATAAGTTGTGTCAGACTTGTGTTGATCTGTGGGTCATCAGTCATGGCAAGGTTTCCACCCAGCAAGGAACATTTCTCCTGTGCAGTGTTCGCATCCACAAGATCGTCAGATAATATCAACACACTGTCTTTTACTGCTTCCAACGTTTTATTGCAACCTGAAAAATGGACTCATTAGTTTTCATTCACTGACATGTTCGAACTGCTGGTGCAACCACCTTGCGAAACTTGTATTGTTAAGCAAGTCAAAGTCTGAGTAACACAAGCTTAACTTGATATGTTTAATTTATTTGTTTTAAGTTTTGGATTTCGACTTGGAAAAGTTCTATGCACCACTGGAAAAACAAGGGCAGAAAGCATCAAGGTTATTTCGTGATCTTTAGGATTCATTAGATAATTTTTTCACCCACTGAACACAAAAAAAAACATTACAACGAAACTTTTCAATGTTTAGCTTGCACGTGATTCATACTTACTGCTGGTAGTTTGTCCCTTCGAATATTGAATCAACAAGAAAAACAAAATTCTGCTAACGCCACGACCAGTCATTGCAGCCTGCTTTTAGGCCTTAAACTATGTTTCTTTAGGATTTTTTATTTGCTCTAATTTTCTGTTAAGCCATAAACTAAATTTTTCTACCACAAAGCACAAGCAAAACGTTTTCAAAGTTTACAAATCAATAGTTAAGGATTAAACACCAACCTTTGATNCACTGGAAAAGCAAGGGCAGAAAGCATCAAGGTTGTTTCGTGATCTTTAGGATTCATTAGATAATTTTTTCACCCACTGAACACAAAAAAAAACATTACAACGAAACTTTTCAATGTTTAGCTTGCACGTGATTCATACTTACTGCTGGTAGTTTGTCCCTTCGAATATTGAATCAACAAGAAAAACAAAATTCTGCTAAAGCCGCGACCAGTCATTGCAGCCTGCTTTTAGGTCTTAAACTATGTTTCTCTATAGGGTTTTTTATTTGCTCTAATTTTCTGTTAAGCCATAAACTAAATTTTTCTACCACAAAGCACAAGCAAAACGTTTTAAAAGTTTCCAAATCAAAAGTTAAGGATTTACCACCAACCTTTGATTATAATATTATTGTTCATAAATTTTGGAGATTAAAACTAAGTTTTCGCCTCCAGAAATTACAAATTCATTATCACACTCTGCTACATTGCTTGTAGTTGCCGAACTACGGTTTTTGACATGTTGACCGAGCTCAAGTAGCTACGTACAAGTCTAATAACTGCAGAGGGTGGCTAAAGTACATCTACTTTAAAAAGCAACCTGACCACTTTTTATCAAGTCCTTTAATAAACTCGCATTACTTGCATCATATAAGTCTCACACGATCTAATCTATACACTGCGCATCTGTCTGCTTGGCGAGGTTTCTAAAGTACTTTCGTTTCTGAGTAATTGTTTGCGAAGCATATTAGCCTTTTGTGATAAAAACACAAACGTTATGGCTTTCGACATGTGTTAAGCATGCTTGTCGACTGTTCAGGCATTAAAACTGCCTTTCTGTTGTTAAACTGCCTTTCTGTTATTATAAATTTTCTGAAATATC
The DNA here is from genome assembly GCA_008931825.1 of Phallusia fumigata. Classification (NCBI taxonomy): domain Eukaryota; kingdom Metazoa; phylum Chordata; class Ascidiacea; order Phlebobranchia; family Ascidiidae; genus Phallusia; species Phallusia fumigata. Next base: position 21,547 of record QXVZ01028528.1, read on the forward strand.
TTTTCTCGTTTAAAGAGCTCAAAGTTATGCCAGTAAAGCTCATAAAAACGGATAATATGTCAGACAGTTTTTCGTTTTCCAAGCAACTTGACCTGCACCTTTTGCCAACCACCGGTTAAGTGACAGCGGAATTAGGGTTATGAACGCTGCATTGGCTGATCACCCTGACGATTGATGGTTGGAAACTTCTGCTTGTAAAGGTAACCACGTAAGGGGAACTTGTCCTTTTGGAAACACTCTCCATGCGACAGTTTCAACTTTTTACTTCCAATAATAATGATCCGTTTCAAAATTTCCGCTTTTGCGTCGATGGCGAAGAAATACAATTAAAAGTTTAATCCCAATCTTTTTTCTTTGGAAACGCGAGGAAGGCGTTAAATCTCTGTGACACTTATCATTGCGTCAAAACAATCAGTTTCCGCATTCTTTGCCGTACAAACACCAACACCATACCAACAATAGCAAGCACCAGAAGCAACATCCCGATCACAAGACCAGCAACCATTTAGAGCTAATAGCGTTTGTAATTAGTAGCTGTTTGTTTTGTCGCTAACACTCATACAGTTAGTGATGCAACTATTCAGTATTTACTTGTGGATTAGCATGTCGATATCTGTTAGAAATGTCTCAACGCAGTAATGTTTAGTTTTAGTGCAAGAAAAAATGACATTTTCTGTCCTCCTTTAACTTCAGAAAAACATCTTTAAAGGGGATTTCCCGTAGTTGTTACTGTCCAATCGAAATCTCTGCCCATTTGCAAACATAAATGATTGACGCTGATATGTCGATTGCTTCACATGATTAGACTGATCGATGTTGACGTCATAGACAAGAAGTCACACCCTTCAAAACTAGTCGTTTCTTTGATGGATTTATATATTAACCGTTTACGCCCGGATTTCGATAAAGATTGAAAATCAAGTGCATCGCTTAAAAGTCAACAAAGCTTAAAAATCAAATGCTAAATAAGGAAAGCATGGCAGATGTTGGAACTACGCTCATAACCAAACAATGTGGTTCCGAGTAGTTAATACTATACCACAACGTAAAGAGGACATCTGGTGATTTTTCATTGTTGCAATATTATTTTAAATGGCTGAATTACCTTTAGATGCAAAAACTAATTTAACTGATTCTGTATTTGATTGGATAAAGCTTCAAACTCTTATTCACAAAAGGAGAAAAATGAAAGGGTGTTGACAACCACGATTACAAACACGAAAGCAAAAATTGCACAGCGATTAAATCGTGCGGCACTCGAGATGCGACAAAATTACATTCTTCCAGATCTGCCTTGCGCTTCTTGACTCTGTAATCATTTTCAAATCTTATGAACTCAAAATGCATGTAACGTGCTTTTTGTATGACTTTTTTGTGTAAACATGATTTTGTGTATAGTACATTTTTGCCCGTTAAATTGAAACAATTAACAAACAAACATTAATTTTGTTTGCATTTTGATAAAATTTCCCTTCGCTAGTTGATAATGTTTCCATAGCCACGGATTTGTTATAAGCTGGTTTTTCGATCTCTTAGTGTTGGGCAATAAACAAAATTTTAGCGCACAAGAAAAAAAACTGAAAAACTCCGGGACGGAGACCTTTATATGCCCTATTCTGTCCTTCCTCTAAAATCCAGCTGTGATGTTGATACAAGTGTCGTTATCGCCATTTGTTGCGACATAGAACCATTTGTTTCAGATATCCAGACATATCTAACGTAAAATAACCTGTTTGCTGACATGTTTTAGTAAAAATTTTAATATACACAGTGATCTAGGATTAAATTTCGGCATTCTAAACTATTTCATTGTATGGTTTTCCTCCTTTGCGCGAGCAACTCGGCTGACTTCTGTTTTATCAACCACCTGTTAAATAGAAGTGAAACTAAGAAGAAGAACAATGTAAGGTTATAAACGCTACCTTCGGGTGATTGACCTGAAAATTGATGATTGAAAACTCCTGCTTAGCCCATGTGTAACCTGCAAAACATTACTGTGTTTTTTATTCCAAATTTCATGCGACTGTGCAATTAAGTTCCACTGTTGGTTCGGTTGCGGAAAATATAACGAAAGAGGTACTTTCATAATGCGGCCAGGAAAATCAATTTAAGGCATATACCTGTCTCTTCAACGTAAAAACAAGATTTGCCATTTTTGCCATTCGACGTTTACGTTTATTACATAGAAACCAAACCATAAAAAACGATTTTTTTCTGTGGTACGGTATGACAGATGTTGCAACTGGTAACCACGTGATCACAGCCAAACAATGTAATGTAAGGAGGAAATATATTATGATTTTACATTTTTCGGTCTAAACTAATAATGAACCCACTAATTTGATGATAACTGATTGACTTTAAAGATGATTGGATAGAGCTTGCAGACAGCTTTCCAACGAACCTCAACAGGCAACCTTATTTTCTGTAAGCACCAAATCAGAGAAATTTAGGGTCTTGGCAATCGACGTTAAAACGTGAAAACAAAGACGTTAAAACGTGAAAAATCGCACAACGATTAAACTGGAAATCGGCTAGCGGTAATAAAGAGGAGACTACTAATGCGCTAATCTCAACACATTTCGTATCGTACAACATTTTATTTGTTTTTAACACAAAATTATTCTCCAAATTGACTTTTCCATCAATTTTGCCTGGATACACTCCATACAAACAATCAAAAGTTTTCTCTACCAAAACATTAAACGTTCGTTAAAAATATATATATGTGTTTTTTTTTACTTATAAAGCAGTTTCAACTCATACACCTCAAATTCACTTAAACTAAGCCAAACAAAGATCAAATCCAAAGTACAGGGACATACAACATTAAAACTATAACAATGTGAAAGAAAATGGATTGATTATTTGACGACTTTATATAAGGGAGTATAATTCTCTCAGAGTTTTCATATTCGTGTTCATCTGCGTTTTTGCTGGCGGAAAGTCATGTATAAAAAGATGATATCACTTTCTGTCTTGTGTGCACTCTAAACGTTTTCCTACCTTCAGGTATTTGATGTGGGACTATGCTTTATTTCCAGACGTTTGCCTTGCTTTGCCTAAATAAAAAATCAGACAAACTGACGCTTTGGTTGTTGCATAAATATTTGCACAGCGTTTAAACATCATTTTTGTCTAAGCGTTTCAATATTAATGTTTCCTTAAGTTGCATGCATTCTGCGGTAATGACCCTTTCTTTCTTCATAACGCGACTTATCAGTTTGCGAAAGTTGGCCATCGCTAAGGATGTAAACAACAAAAGAATGATTTAACCAACAAAAAAAGAATGGTTACAAAGAAAGTAAAAAAAATGAAATTTTTGATACCGGTTAGAAATCGGGATTTCTAACAATAGCAAGCACCAGAAGCAAGATGACCATAGCAGCAATCGTTTAGAGCTAATTGCGTTTGTATTTGTTACTTGAAAAACGCGATTTGTTTTGTCGCCAATACTCATATAGCTGGTGATGCAATTAGACGATTTAGTGTTTGCTTTTGAATTAACAGGCAAATACCCGATAATAAAGTCTTAACACAGTAATGTTTGGTTTTAGTGCAAGGAGAAAATAACATTTGCTGTCATTCACCTTACGAAATCTCTGCCCACTCGCAAACATAATTTATTGACGATAATGTGTTATATGTATCACTTGATATTGAACATTTTGCTACACAACGATCGATGTTGACATCATAGACTAGAAACAAAACCCTTCAAAACGTGTCTTTTCTTTGATGTATTTACGTGTTTATTGTTCACGTCCCGTGTTTCAACAAACATTGAAAATTAAGTACAAACATTGAAAATTAAGTGCATCGCTTTAAAGTCAACAAAGCTTAAAAATCGATTAATGCGATATGACGTCATGACAGATGTTGTAACTAATAACCAGATGTTCATAAGCAAACAATGTGATTCCCAGTATCTGATACTTTACCACAACGTAAAAGGACATCTGGTAATTTTCCATTGTTGCAATAATATTTTGAGTTGCTGAATTAGCTTCAGATGAAAGAAGTTATTTAACTGGTTGAGTCTGTTGTTGATTGGATAAAGCTTCAAACTCGTAATCACAACATCCAAGGAGAAAAATGAAAGGGTGTTGGCAATCGCGGTCACAAAAACGAAATCACAAAATGCACAATGATTAAATCGGAAACCATCTTGCGGAACCCGAGATGCGACAAAATCATATTCTTCTGGATTTGTGTTGCATTTGCTTGACAGAAAAAATTTAAACAATTGCGCTACTTTACTCTAATTTTTGAAATCTTATGAACTTAAAATGCATGCAGCTTGTTTTTTACTTATATGTCTTGTGCAAAGTAAAATGTACAGTTGTGACGCGTTTTGTAGCATTTTGTGTACAGTACATTTTGCGCATTAAATTGATACAATCTGCACAAACATTTAACATTAAATTATTTTTTGCTTTTTGATTATATTTCCCTTCGCTAGTTGATATTCTTTCAATTTTTATTTTTGATGCAAAGCAAGCTTCCACATTTGTATAAACACCACGTGTATAACTTCAAAAACATCAAAACCACCTAACACACGAAAGATGGATTTTCTAAATTTTCGCATATACGGCACTTATAAATCTTAGGTAGTCAAATGACGAGGGTTAAAACAAAAGCACAGGTACCTAGGATTAACTAACAAGGAATATAAAAGCGTTTATTAACCGTCACTCTGACGTTGATATCTGGTTGCGACGTCTTTAAACGAAAAAAAACAATCAGAAGGTTGTTTTCTAACGGCGATTTGACGTTCTTACAGCGTCTCAAAAAAGAAAGAATAAACACTACCAAATATTAACGTTTTTGTAAGGTAGAATCCACAACCTAAGTTTAACAAACCGTTGTGATTCAGACGTTGCTAAATATGACGTTGCAGTAACGCTACAAACTCGACTTAAAACCAGGTTCACCAAAATTCAACGTCATTTTAGGGGTGCAACCTTTACGTTTATCCGACGTATTGATTATGATAAAATGTCATTTCGACACTCCACCTATGATGTTTATCTAACTTTGCAATTGTGACGTTATACTAGAGTTACATATGCCACCAATAATAGTGTTGACGTAATCACAACGTCATTTTTACAGTATAACTATGAAGATCATCGAATGTAGTAATTATGACATTACAACGTCATTGCAAATACAATCTAAAATATTTATCTTCAGTATTATTAATAACTTCGTTTCAACAATGTAACCAAGCACGTTGATGTTTTGTAAAAGTAAAGGAAATAACAACGTTCTTTCGACACGACATGGTTTCGATTTTTCTAACTTATCATGTCAACAAATACTACAAGTTTAGCAATAACTCTCTAAAACCGAGCGCTAAGTTGTGCGATCAAAAACACCAAACATCAACGCATTACTGTCTTGCCTAATATATTCCCGCGCACAGAATGTTTATGGAATAGAGAGGCATGCTGATAAACAGTACTTGAGAGAAAAAAACTTCTGCGGGACGCGCTTGCCCGTGATTGGCCATAGTACTAACCAGCAAAGTAAACGTTTCCACCGAGCACCTGGCGGGAAAAATGCGCTGTTGGCGATTGCGTTTCGCCAGCGTTGCGCAGTTCAGTTCGGGCGAGATAGCTCGCACATGTGTAAGATCGCAAAAAAATAAAGCTTATACTAGGCGAGCATTGAGTTGTATTTTGTCTGACATATTTTTTTCGACAGAGTGGTCAAATGTTGTAGGTAGTAGAACTGTTTTGCTCAATGTCCCGCTGACAGTTAAAGGACATGTCTGCTTCAGGGCGGATCCCAGAAATGACAGCGCTTGCATAGAAATCAAAGTTTTTAAGTGTAACCTGTATTTTGTTAATGTTATTTATTGTTTGCATCATACCCACGGTCAGCAGGAAACGTCACGAAAACGTCGGAGAATGACAGGTTTTAGACGTCGTGATCCCAGTTTTATATAGATGTCAAAAGTACATCGAGTATCAACATAAAAACGATGTTATTTTGACGAGGTTGATAGACGTTGGAACAAAGCGAATTTCTGACGTAAATACCTTAGTTAAAAAAACGTCAAAACGACATGTAAGTTAGTTTTAGACGTTTAAAAAACTTTCATACTCATCCAACACAAAACATCTAAACAACGTTATATTTTGAAGTTGTTTTAATTGGCAGTTGCGATGTTGAATCACGTTACTGTAAAGATGTCGAAACGATGATCTGTTTATTACATCGAAAAACCTTTCATATACAACCACCAAAAATGTCTCATCAACGTCAAATTTTGACGTTGTTTCGACAGGTACTTGCAACGTCAGAACCTTGTTAATAGGGACGTTAAAATCACAGTCACCTTCTTTTCACGTCAAAAAACCTTTCAATATAAACGTACAGAAACCAAAATTTTAACCAACCGTCGTAATGAAATATCAACGTTAAAACCACGTTGCAATGCCCACTGGGATTATTTCGTATGCGGAGTTTGAATTTGTTGGGTTGAAGTTTTCGTATTTATGTTCATCTGTATTTATGCTGGCGGAAGGTCCTGCAAAAAAACACATTGTGAACTTTCTGGCTTGTGTCAAATTTAAACGTTTTCCGAACCTGCTGGTCTTTGACGCTGAGTCTGTGTGTGTGTCATTTCCTTTTCCGAAGGTTTACCTTTCGTTTGAGAGCGAGTAACAAAAGACAGATTCATTGATTGTGATATCAAACCTGTTACACTTTTTCAGATTTGGACAGCATTTAAACTCTCCTTTTATTAGTAATGTTTGGCTAAGGTATACTGCATGCATTGCCCAACCAAGGTTTTTAATTTCATTTTAAATTCAACGAAATTCGTGTTTGTCGCTCCGTTTTCAGAAGATTTACCTGGCATTTTTCTGCGAGAAACAAAAGACAGATTGGCGCTTTGAATGTGATATCCAACTTGTTACAATTTTTCAGATTTGGACAGCACTTAAACATCGCATTTGCATTATCGTTTATCAAATTAGTTTGGGACAAACCTGTCTCTTCGTCGAATAAACATCACCAATCCAACAACGGCAAGCACCAGAAGCAACAACCCAATCACCAGACTAGCAATGATTCCGGAGCTTAACATGTTCGCTAAACAACAAAACATGGAAAAGATTGAAACAAAATCTGCCACAAATACTCCCAATAGCAATTAAATGCCATTTTCGACTTCCTGTTGAACTATAACTGAACTACATGTTACTGAAAGGGTAATGTTGCTATAATTACTTCAAGTCATGAGTCATCAGTTCAGAAAGATTCGATGCAAACCTACAATAGAATGCACTGTCCTTCACCTTCGGGAAAGCAGCTTTTGGGGGGATTTACCCGGAGTTGTTGCTGTTAAATCTGATGTGTTGTTTGTGTTAATTGAACCGGTGATAAAAACTATGACCTGTGCTTTAGGAAAATCATGGGTGATTTTGCAAAGTATCAAAAACATATTCTGAAACATCGTTATTGTGCAAATTAGTTTTTTGGATTATTAACAGAAACCTTAGTTTTTAGTATGATTGTTTTGAAAAGGTTTTCATAGAAATGTAGAGTTGTTAGTGGAAGTGTTTTTTAACAAATAAAATGCAGAAAGTTGCTCACCCAAATGTCATACGAAGTGGAATTGAGGAGGTTTTTGACTGCTGACGAATTATCTGAATACGGAACGGAAATTGTTTGGTTCAAACTCAGGACGTGAATGGAAACCTGTATGTATTTGTTGGCAAAGTGCAGGTTGGTTTGTTTCAGAAAGCAATCTTTTTTACGCTGTTAATATTTTGAAATTCACAACACAAAAACAAACAGACCAATTTGCACCAACCCACAAAACCCACAAGTGCTTTATGGAACCTGTGCTGTAAGGCGATTCTGGTTGATAAATTGATCAAGTCCAGTCCAACTGACAACCACAACTGATTTGCATGGAAATATCTCTGCAGTCGTGTTTACTACAAACGGTAACGTTGACATGTAAAGTGTCACACACACGTGCCACTTCTCCTTACCTGGGGGATAGCAACTCGATGGGGGATTTCCATAAGTTCTTACGGGTATTGACGTTGATACGTTAAAGTTTATGCAGCCGTTAAGCATTGCAGTGATCTGTGAATATTGACGTTTGATAATAGTTTAATAAATAATTGAACCACTGAGTTTTTTGTTTAAAAATTGTTGTTCTTTGACTTTTGAAAAATAAGTTAGTGTTGTTAACCCTACAAGTCCGCTGTCATATCTGCTTTTTTAACCAAGTTTAGCATTTTTGCATTACATAGCAGGTTTTTGTTTATCGTGTTAAAGCTAAAAATATTCAGAAACAATGTGTTAAAGCAGTAATTTTAAGATTTATACAACACACTTTTTTGTATTTGTGAGGATAATATTAGATGAAGCGCATAAGATGTAAGCACAACCCCTTCGGTCTTTGGTCTGGTTTCCCAAAATCTTAAAGCTTTTTAGTTTTCCAACTGTTACACTGTTTACAAAAGGACAGGCAAAATGGCTTGATTATTTGACGACTTCGTATAGGGAGTCTGCATTGGTTGGTTTACTCTTTTTGAAGTTTTCATATTCGTGTTCATCTGCATGATTGCCAGTGGAAGGTCCTGTACAAAAAAATGATGTCACTTTCTGTCTTGTGTGCACTGTAAACGTTTTCCTACCTTCCGGTCTTTGATGTGGGGACTGTGCATTATTTATTTCGGAAGGTTTACTTGCGTTGACCTGTTAATCTTGCTTTGAAGAGAAGATTGATAATTTAAAAGACCTGCTTGTAAAAATTGACCCTTGCTTGGGGGTTTAAAACAGAACGAAAGATTCATACTGTTTTGCACAATCAACTTTTCGACAACATTTTCCCCTTTCAACATAAAAGTACACTTTTAGTTATGTTTAAAACATTCGATTCCACAGCAATTGTGCTTAGAGCACGCGAGAATATTTTCAAAACACAGGTAGTCGGAAATATTCTTACCTATTTGTTATGTATTTTAATAAAAGTCAAAAGTGAAATAACGCTGTCGCCCGACATAGTTTAAGTCATACCTGTCTCTTCGGCGCATAAAAATGATCACCACTCCAACAATTACAAGCAACAGAAGCAAAGCACCGATCACCAGACCAGCAATCATTCCCAAGCTTAACGTATTTGTATTTGCTAAACAAAATGTTAGAAAACACTTGAAGCAAAATTTGGCTTAGCACGAAATGCAACTTTTTGCTTTCTTCCTGTGGAACTGAAGCGTACATATGGTACTGAGTAGGTGATATTGTTACTAAGTACATAATAATTGTGAAGTCATGTTGCCAAATACATGTAACTTATCAGTTTAGATATTTCGATTTTTGTGCAACCCCATTGCTTGGAGTGCCTTTTACCTTCAGCAAAGCATCTTTCTGGGAGATTACCCAGAGTTGTTACTGTCAAATCAGATGTGATATTTGTGTTGATTGATCCAGTAACGAAAACTATGACCTGCAATTAAATATTATAGTAGATGTTTTTGTATTGAACAAAAATCTTGTTCTAGAGCCTTACTAATGCATGCGTTTATTGTTTTTGTTTAACATCTGCAGGGCGAAGCTACTGAACCTTCGTTTCACAAAATACCTTCGAATTATGTTGTTGAAATGTAAATAGAAGTATTTTAAGTGAATTCAAATTTTAACTAATGATATGTCACTACTAATAGCAATCTTACGACAACGTACAAAATGATTTTTATCTGTGAATGGTCTGCATAGAAACTTTTCGTTGTTAGTAATACCATATTTTAGCAAATATAAAATGCTCACCTGAATTTTATACAAAGTTAATTCAAAGAGATTTTCTATTGTTATCGAATTATCCGAATACGGAACGAAGATTGTTTCATTCAAACTCTGCACTTGAATCTCAACCTGTATGTATTTGGTGGCAAACAGATTGGTGTCATTTTTAAGTCACATCACAGTAACAGACCAACTTGCACAAAACCCACTAAACAAAGTGTGTTGGTACCTGTGCTGTAAGACCGTTGTTGTTGATAAATTGATCAAGTCCAGTCCAACTGACAACCACAACTGAATTGTTGCATGGAAATGTCACTGCAGTCGTTTTTACTGCAAAATACGTTGTTAAACTTTGTAACGCAAAATAGCACACTAGCTGATGCACTCGCACGTTTACTTACATGGGGGATAGCAACTCGATGGGGAGTTTCCATAAGTTCTTACCGATATTGACGTGGAGACGTTGGCGTTCAGGCAGCCGTTAAGCATCGCAGTAATCTGTAAACATTAAATTTTGTTTGAAAATATATTTAATTCAACTTGAATTTGATCATCACGGTTCCAAATTAAATTTTTAATCTTGAAAAATAGGTTGGTTTCTTTATGTATACAACAAGACCGCTATCATATACGCTATCAAGCAGGTAGAGCTGCTTTATTTCATATAAGCTGCAGCAATATTTATTTTACTTATCTAGGTTGTTGTTTGTCATTTAAAACAAGCCAACTGCTTGAGAAGCGCAAAAAATAAAAAAACAAGCGTTTAGTGTTGCCAACAGTCCTTTATTTCAAAAAACAATCCTTTATTCAGCTCTATTTGTCCTTGTCCTTTATTGCGGTTGAAATTATCATTATGAAATAAATCTATGTAAAAAAACGTATAACAGTAGTGCCAATAGTTTAAGTCATCATCAGATCTACATATTAATTGAAAGTGTGTTTTAGAAACGTGATAAAATATCATTCAAGTTTTTATGTCCTTTATTGTAACTAACGTTTGCGCGTTTGGAGAAGTTGTTGGTTCACTGCCATTTATAAAGCGTATTTACCTCGAAGTTGTAATCGGTTGCAAAACTGAGATTTCCAATGGTTGTCGATAGATCTGCATACGGTGCGTAAGTTCTTCGATTTAGCTCCAAAACATGAAATTTAACCTAAATGCATTTGGCAACAAGTAAAATAAACCCATAACTAAAAAAACATATGTAATAAACTGTAGGTCACCTGTGCATATATATTTCTGTTGTCGATAATTTGATCAAGTCCATTCCATCTAATCACCACAGTTGACGCCTTGTATGGAAACGTCTCGACAGTAGCTCTGACTAAACAATAAGTCACAAGGTTCAATACAAATTCAGCAGGGAAAATTAAATTTTGCTAAAATTTTTTATATACAACTTCACAAAGGAAGATAAGGGACAGAAGCATTGCAAGCAGCGTTCTGTTTTGTGACATTAAGTTGTAATTTCACTTCTCACGTTTTACTTGGCAAGCGTAGTAAGCCGGTTCCCCACTGCATTTCATGCTTGACTGCTCCAAACCGATCCCATAATGCAACGCTCCCTGCTGACAAGTAGTGACGTTGGAAACGGGGAAGTTTGCCGGAGATCCGTCGCTCCAATACCTTCGTTCAGCAACCACTGACAAAACGGCACTTACGTAACACTGCTTGGTTTGGTTAGGTAAGGTTAAGTAAACGATTTATAAACCTTAAAGAAACAAATGTGCCAACAAATAAACAGCAATTGCAAAACGTATGACAGCTGCTTCATACCTTTTACTAATTGCCCAAACAAATTGGACAATACGATACTTACTGTTGGTTTGTCCTTTCGAGCATTGAATCAACAGGAAACACAAAATCTTGCTAAAGCCACGACAGGTCATTGCAATGCAGGTTGTAGTCAAAATTCGGTTTCTGTTTGTTTTCAGATGCTGCTACTTTCTATTGAGATGATTAAACCGTATTTGTTTTAAAGAAAACAAGTTTTTGAATTTTCCAAGTGAGTGGATGTGCGTGGTCCATAATGACCTTATGAGTATGAAGCTTTGTTGTTGATAAATTTTGGCGATTGGAACCAAGTTTTCGACATCAGCATAAACAAAATCATTACTACACTCTGCTGCATTGCTTAGTTGCCGAACTATGGTTTATTACATGTTGACCGACCTCAAGTCTCTACCTACAAAGACTGCTGCAACTGGTGTAGGTTCATAAAGTGCAGCGGCCTTAGAAAGTAGTTACACTGTCATGGATCAAATCCCTAATAAACAATTACCTTGTAATGTATTTTATGAGAATACGTCTGACGCTTGTCCCTACCTAGTAAACCTTGCCGAAAGATGAAACTGTTAAACGTATGAAATTGTACGACAGGGCGTTTTCACCAGCCGAACTCATAATCATGCAGCGGGCTCACACAGTCCAACCTACACACTGCATCTGCCTGAAACACGTTATAATTAAAACTTTGTTGTTATTTCTCGTTATTGTTTCCCGGTTACTGTTGATGAGGTCATCCACCTACACTATAGTGACAAAAAACAACGCACAAAGATACAGATATACCTGTATTATATCTGAGAGATTTAAAGTTTATCTGTTTCCATTGCCCATGCACCTTCAAGTTACCGAAAGTTCATAAATAGGATCTTTAAGAAATTAAAAAAAAAAACAATATTCTGAATTTAAATGACAAAGCAACCGCACAGCTAGAGAACCCCAACACTACAAACCCAAACAACTTGGCTAACCACCAGCTAGACAGCAAGGAAATTAAAGAGGAACAACGTAGAGGCCATAAACGCTGCCTTCGGGTGATGGCCCAGATAATGCAAATAACATGCAAAATATAAGGGAACTTGCTGCGTGTCTTTTTCGAAAGTCTCTCAATGCGTTAGTTTATTCTTTTCACTTTAAACACTTTACTATCTTTCTAAACGTTTGGTTCGTACGCGAAGTACAACACATTCAGAAAGTTAGATCCCCAAAACTTTCTCAGTAGGAACGTGATAATAAACTGTGTCAGTTAAATTATGCGGCCACCTAAAAATTTTATCGTATCTGTCTCTTTGGTGAATGCACGAAAACCACCGCACCAACAATAACAATTAAGTATCAAAAAGAAGGCACCGACCACCAGACCAGTGATCATCTCACCGTCTATCGCATTTGCATGTGCTAAACTCCAAGTTTGTTACCTGACAAAAACAATTTGTTATGTCCCCAATACTCCCTACATAGCTAGTGATGTAACCTGCTTCCAGTTACTTCAGCCAAATAGTCTAATCTTTGCAAGGTTTGTTGCGACATACGTTACTTCCATTTGGTGAATTTTCTTTTCGGCACCTCCCTAACAAAGATCAATTAATCTCCGCCCACTCCCAAACATGAATGAGTGACGAAAAGAAAATGTATTGAGTCAGTTGGCATTTTGCTATACACAGTGGTCGAAGTTTATGGCATAGCATAAAAACAAAACCTCAGAAAATATTTTTTTACAGGTAACTAATTCACTCTTGAGAGTGATTGGATAAAGCTTACAGACAGCTGTTAGGAGTGTCCAGATCCATGTCAATTATATATGTGTAACACTAATGCAATTAGCTATGTAAGGTGATGACTATCACGCTTACAGCCACAAATCAAAAATCGAAACTTAAACAACGGTTGAACAGGAAATCATCTAGTGCTATTGGAGAGAAAAAATCTTCATCTATTGACGTTTTTTTGCAAATGGTAACAAAATGTAAACAATTAATGACTCTGTAATCTTCTCAAAGTTTTACATCTATTATTTTAAATTACTGAAACATGTATTTGTGTGGTGTTTTATTGCACAGCAAAATTAATATGTTAAAAAAATTATCACATAAACAAACATAAAACCAAAACATGGGGCATAAACATATTTTCTTTTAAGATAAAAAAACAACATGTTAAAGCAGTATCGTTAAGATTTGTACAACATTTTTTTGTATTTGTGAGCATAATATTAGATGAAGCGCATAAGATGTAAGCACAACCCCTTCGGTCTTCGATTTGGTTTCCTAAAATCTTAAAGCCTTTTAGCTTTCCAAATGCTACACTGTTTACAAACAATCAGTATTTTTTCTGCTGTCCACAAAAACAAGCATTACTTATCTGTACAACGATGAAAGCATTACAAGGCCCAAACTTCCGAATACAAATGACAAAGGTCAAAAACAAAGAACAGGCAAAATGGCTTGATTATTTGACGACTTCGTATGGGGAGTCTGCATTGGTTGGTTTATTTTTTTCGAAGTTTTGATATTCGTGTTTATCTGCATGATTGCCAGTGGAAGGTCCTGTACAAAAAGATGTTATATCACTTTCTGTCTGGTGAACACTGTAAACGTTTTCCTACCTTCACGTCTTTGATGTAGGGACTGCGCCTTATTTCCAGAAGTTTTGCCTTGCGTTGACCTGTTGCAAACAAAAGAAAGACTATTTAGGCTTTGATTGTGATATCGATAACTTTGCTTTAGCGTTTTATTATTTGTTAATGTTTGGTTAAGCTGCTTGCATTACTCGATTATGTTCATTTCTTTCATATTGACGCAAGTTTTATTTCAAAACAAACATCTTGCTTTGAGGAGAAGATTGATAATTTAAAAGACCTGCTTGTAAAAAATTACCCTTGCTTGCTGGGGGTTTAAAACACAACGAAAGATTCCTATGGTTCTACACAACCATATTTTCGCCAACATTTTTACCTTTTAACATGAAAGTACACTTTTCGTTATCCAAGAAACAAAGTAAAAAGCATAAAAAATTCGATTTCACAGCAGTTGTGCTTTGAATACGCGAGAAATATTTTAAAACATGTAGTCGGTAATTTTCCTACCTGTTATGTATTTTAATAAAGGTCAAAGGTGAAATTACGCGGTCGCCCGACATAGTTTAGGTTATACCTGTCTCTTCGGCGCATAAACATGATCACCACTCCAACAATAACAAGCAACAGAAGCAAAACACCGATCACCAGACCAGCAGTCATCCCGGTGCTTATCATGTTTGTATTTGCTAAACGACAATATGTTAAAATGCACTTGAGGCAAAATTTGTCTAAAAATTTGCCAATACTCCTTACAGCGGGAAATGCTACTTTTTTCTTGCTTTCTGTGGAACTGAAGCGTATGTACATATGGTACTGAGTTGGTGATATTGTTACTATAAGTACATAATAATTGTGAAGACATCTTGCCAAATGCACATATAACTTTATCAGTTTAGATATTTTGGTTTTTGTGCAAACCCATCGTTGGAATGCCATTTACCTTCAGCAAAGCATCTTTCAGGGGGATTACCAGGAGTTGCTACTGTTAAATCAGACGTGATATTTGTGTTGACTGATCCAGAAACGAAAACTTTGATCTGCAATTCAATATTATAGTAGATGTTTTTGTAAAGAACAAGAAACATATTCTAAAGCCTTATTGTTGTGCGCGTTTTTTGTTTTTGGTTACAAACAAGATTGTAGCCCACAGGGCGAGGTTATTAACTGAACCTTCGTTTAATGAACTACTTTTCAATTTTAGAGTTGATCGGGTCATATGAAATGTAAATACGAGTATTTTAAGTTAATTAAAACCACAACTAATAATGCCACTACAAATAGTAATCTTACGTACGACATCATGAAAAATGATTTATTTTCGTAAAATATCTGCGTAGAAACTTTTCGTTACACCGTATTTTGGCAAATGCAAAATGCTCACCCGAATGTCATACAAAGTGGAATAGAGGAGATTTTCTATTGTTGTCGAATTATCTGCATACGGAACGGAGAGTGTTTCATTTAAACTCTGAACGTGAATCTCAACCTGTATGTGTTTGGTGGTAAATAATAGACTGGCGCAATTTTCAAGTCACATCACAACAACAGTCGCAAGAAACCAATGAAACACGACCACACAAAGTGCCTTGCTACCTGCGCTGTGAGACCGTTGTTTTTGATAAATTGATCAAGTCCAGTCCAACCGACAACCACAATTGAGGCATTGCATGGAAATGTCACTGCAGTCGTGTTTACTACGAAAATCGTTGGTAAACTACAACTTCATTATATAACTACAATACTATAGTGATGTACCACGTTCACTTACTTGGGGGATAACAAGTTGATGGGGGGTTTCCATAAGNCACAAATGAGGCGTTGCATGGAAATGTCACTGCAGTTGTGTTTACTACAAAAAAATTTTCCTTACAACAAAATTCCACCATATTGTATTTCGTTCAGATACCTGGGGGATAACAACTCGACGGGGGGTTTCCATGAGTTTTTATCGGTATCGATGTAAAGACGTTAGAGTTTATGCAGCCGTTAAGCATCGCAGTAATCTGTGAACATTAAATGATGATTGACAATATATTGAATTAAACTATTGAGTTCTATGTCTCATTTCATACATGCTGCATATTGTATTCACACATGCAGGTTGTTGCTTGTTATTTAAAGCTAGCCAACAGCTTGCGAAATGCCGAAAATAGTTTGGTTTAGGACTGAAACCCCCAACCAATTAATGTGGGACGTTTGCTGGTTGGAAAAATTATAGGTTCACTCCCATTTATAAAACATTTACTTTAATGTTGTAATCGGTTGCAAAACTGAGGCTTCCAATGGTTGTCGATAGATCTGCATACAGTGCGTAAGTTCTTTTGTTCAGTTCCAAAACATGAATTTCAACCTAAATACATTTGGCAACAAGTGAAACAAACCCAGACTCAAAATTACGTATGTGTGAAACTGTAGACTACCTGTGCATATATATTTATGTTGTCAATAATTTGATCAAGTCCAGTCCATCTAACCACCACAGTTGAGGCCTTGCATGGAAATGTCTCCAAACTTGCGGTGACTAAAAAATNCTATTGAGTTTGATGCCTCATTTCATACATGCTGCATATTGTATTCACTCATGCAGGTTGTTGCTTGTCATTTGAAGCAACCTAACTGCTTGCGAAATGCCGAAAATAGTTTGGTTTTGGACTGAAACCTCCAACCCATAAATGATTGCGGGTTGGAAAAATTATAGGTTTACTCCCATTTATACAACATTTACTTTAATGTTGTAATCGGTTGCGAAACTGAGGCTTCCAATGGTTGTCGATAGATCTGCATACAGTGCGTAAGTTCTTTTGTTCAGTTCCAAAACATGAATTTCAACCTAAATACATTTGGCAACAAGTAAAATAAACCCTACATTTAAAATTACGTATGTGTGACAGAGTAGACTATACCTGTGCATATATATTTCTGTTGTCGATAATTTGATCAAGTCCAGTCCAACTAACCACCATCGTTGAGGCGTTGCATTTAAATGTATTCGCTGTTGCTCTNTCATAAACGCAGCAGATATCACCCAGGTCACAACCATTCTCATAAAGCTTAGGAAAAACGAAAGATACATAGAAAAATGTTAGAGGCCTTTTCAAATTATTAGTACTCACGTTTTACTTGGCAAGCGTAGTAAGCCGGTTCCCCACTACATTTCATGCTTGACTGCTCCCACCCGATCCCATAATGCAACGCTCCTTGCTGACAAGTTGTGACCTTGGAAACGGGGAAGTTTGCCGGAGAACCGTCGCTCCAATACCAACCATGCAACGACGTGTTGTAACGAGCTCCCAAAAAAACATTAATATCTGAAAACAATATGCATTGTTGATACGTGCGACAGATATTCTTTACTGTGTCCTAAATACACTCACTTGGTGCCAGGAACGATCCTCCGTAGAGGACAAAGTGTTGATATGTTTGATTAATATTTCGCAACTTATACGAAAAAATAGCAGGAGGTTCATAATCACTGAAATAATTGTATATCTCTTTCTGGCCTTTTGTGGTGTTGTTGTGGGAAAACAAGGTAAACTGCAGTGTCCATCCTACAAACAATGATTTCTTTGATAAAAGTGCACACTTCTACTCTTGTTAAACTATAAAGTAGGTAATTATTCTGCGAAATATTGTTAATCGTTTCACTCCCAAAAAATAGTTTAAAATTGTTAAACTAGTTTAGAAGTTAGTGCAAAGCAAAATAATTGGCACAAACCGTTTGGTATCCCATCTATTACCAATTGACAGTTTTCTCCGATAGTCACACCCCACTTGTACCCGATCGTACCGTTCCAAGCATCGCAGAAGAACATTGATTGACTTGTGTTTTCAGGTTTGCTGCAATTGGTAAAAAATGTTTCTTTAGTTTTGATTCAAGATCACAAAGTTTGGTTGCTATAAAGTTAAAAAAGCTTTTACCTCTTATACAAGTCGAAATACCACAGATGTCCGAGTTGTTTCGCACTTTTCCAGAAATCTATTTCTGTCGAATCGAATGAGTATCTGTATCGTTCATATGTTTTTGGGTCGTAAAAAACATAAACCCGCTGCAAGCCTGAAACAATTGAAAACGCTTTAAAAATATTGAAATTCGTGTAAGTATATCAGGAAACTGTTTTTTATTTATTTTACATTTCCACGCTGGCAAACGGTTTCTAGAGTAAGATTTCTCACACTCTTGCAACAACGCAAACCTGTTGTGTATTTCTCTGTCATGAGTTGAGTTAGAGTTGTGTTGATGTGTGGGTCATCAATCATGACAAGATTTCCGCCCAGCAAGGAGCATTTCTCCTGTGCAATGTTCGCATCCACAAGATCGTCAGATAAAACCAACACACTGTCCTTCACTGCTTCCAACGTCATGTTACAACCTGAAAATAATTTGAATGTTTTGTTATTGTCTTTCAGTGCGGAATGTTGGCGCAACCACTTTGAATAGAATAATGTGTTTTATTTAGCTAGCGGTAATACTTTGACCCTGATTGGTTTGCTTGTTTTTGGTTAAGTTGTCAACTTTTAAACCATGAAAATGCAACAGCAAAAGTGTCGTAAACACCAAGTACAGAAAACTATGACAATTGGTTCGGATTTAAATTATGAAAACAAATTATACAAATTTTCTCCTTACTATTGGTTTGTCCTTTCGAATATTGAACGAACAGAAAAACCAAAATCTTGCAAAAGCAAAGACCGGGCATTGCTGTTCTGGTTTGAAGCTAATAGCAAATCAGTTTATGTTTTTCTATGTTTTTGTTGCTGCTACTTTCTAAGTAATAAGCCTATATAGGCTGTCAAATAAAATAAAACGTGACTAAAGTTTGGGGTAATCTTATCAATTTTTATCGGAAAATATCTTTAAAATATGAAGCTGTAAAATAGATTTCCGTGAACCGTAAATTGCTTAAAGTTTTGAATTGAATAAACTTGGTACGACAGTCCTTTCGTTACTTTAAAAAGTCATATTACTTAGTCTGAGGCATAAAACAGGCTTACACAGCCCAATCCATATCCTATGCTTCTATCTGCTTGGTGATGTTTCTGAATAGTAAGCCTTGAATCAAAACAACTTTCGTTTTTGAGTAATTGTTTGCAAAGCAAATAAGCCAACGGTTGTATTATTGACAATGGAGAACCGCTGCGTGAAAAACACATTGACCACGGATTTGTCATGAACATTTTGTTTCTGCAGAGTCGGGGATTAAAGCATCGCTGTTTAAGATTTTTTGTTGCAGCTAAAACATTTTTGCACAACGCTCAATTTGAACTTTTGATTTTAAATCTACTATTTGTCCTTAGATGCAGCTAGACGTCTTACACTATGGTTTTATAAGAGGTGCATGCTGAACCTTTTTAGTGAATTCTCAGGCGTGAGTCACATCGTGTACTGAATACATTTAACTTTCTAAAATTTTGTTTACCAAAATATTTCAACGCACAAGAAAAGAAATTAAATATATCCTGGGTTGAGATTTAAACTTTCTGCTTAATAGTCTTTTACTCAGCGCAACCCCAGCACTGCTGTCG
>QXVZ01028535.1:0-13746 GCA_008931825.1 Phallusia fumigata
TTGCGATACAATTTGTTGCTTTGAGTGTCACGATGGGGTTATTGTGAGACAAATATGGGAAGCCTGACTTCCTGATATTATACTAAGCTTAACCTTGGTGTTAGGAAATTTAAATACAACATTATGCCAGTTTGGCATTTGACCTGACCCTGAGACACACCACTTGTAATTGCGGCTTTGTGAAATTAAACCCGACTCGATCTTCCTGCCCTGTGTGAAATCGTCGGGCAGACTACTGAAGCCTAAAACCTTCAATTAGTCTGTTCCTTGTCTGTTGAGCTACCTCCTGAGCTGCCAATAAATGAATAAAATTTGACTGTGTTTGAATTCTATGTTGAATAATTAGGCATGTTTTTAAATGTTAAATGTTTTAAAATATTGTTTTCCGATCCAATAATTTTACATCCTGTTCTATTCTCACAATATTAGAAGGAGGTTTGAGTAAGTTAGTTATATTGTTTTCTATCCCTAATCTACACCATGATGTGTTGAAAGTTATTTACTGAACAAAACAAGTAACCTTGTATATATAATGTTTTTGCAATTATTTGGTACTTTAGAATGTAAAATTGTATGTTGCACTTCTTTTTACATGCATACACCCCTTTTTGCTGTGGTAATATTATTACATTTTCACAAAAAAGGCTGTTTTGTAGTAGAAAAACAAATAGGTGACTATTTCAATTTGCCCACACTTACTGTGATTTGTTATTCCGAAAGTGCTAAATGCATGAATTTAATATCTCACCAAAACAACACTGACACCTTTTATGTAATGCGAATGTTGTAATTTTCAGAAAACAATGTTGTAAATTTTCAGAAAACAATGTTGTAATTTTCCCAAAGCCACAATTAAAATCAAACTCTGAAATACGCACATGGTTTGTCTTTGTAAATAACTTTGGGTTAGTTAGTTGTCTTGCGTAACATTCAGACATGATTTGAAAGGGACTTGTGTTGTTTCGCAGCCAAATGCATCATCCAGTTATTCAAGCATGACCTCTCCCAGGCGTCCCCCGAGTCGAGTCACAAAAAGGAACCAAAGCGGAAATTCGAGCTGGAATTTACACGTGACAATTTCTGTGGGATCGAAAGCGGGGAACATTATGACCGATATGGGACGAGAAGGTAGAAAATCAAGATTATCTGCGTCTATTTATAGTTTTTGTGCTGCCTGGTTTAATATGTCAAGTCAAATCGGGTAAATTGAGTCATTGAGTCAAGAGGTACGAGATTTTTTTGTGCAAATGTTTCTGAAAATCATTTTTAATCATGTTTTTACAAATAGTATAACAAGCTATGCTACATATGTACATACACACAGTTTTAAATTTTTGAACATTTACAGCAACTGTATATTTGTGTTTTTTTTTGTGTCTAATAGATGCTTGTATGTGCTAAAACTTGCTCTAATGGAAACACCGATAAAGTAGTTCAGCATGATAAAAAAAATATTAAACATGATTTACCAAAAAAAACTTGATAACCCTTTTTTTAAAAATATAAATATGGTTTTATTTTTTTGATTCAATGAAAAGTTACTAACATAGCAGTATGAGATTTTTGTTAATTCCTGTCTCTGTATTTAGATACCTTTGCATTATTACAAGGGAAAAACACTTAATCATAGAAGACGCTGTAATGACGGCCACCGGAATCAACCACAATATTTTGGGCACATGGCATCAAAGTATTTTAGAAGCAATGGTGTATGGTAAGTGTTCTTAAATTTTAAAGAGACACTACTTGTCTTGTTAGTCAAGCATGGTATGTCGTCTTGGCAAAATTATATGCCTCCAAGCAATGGTTTCGGTTCAAGATTCGTTGATCTTTCTGTCCTGGCTGTAATCTTGCACAACATTTTGCGCCCAACAGTTTAACATGTGGTGAATGCGGTGCTCTACTTATAACTCTCAGTTGCAGTACTCTAAAATTACTGCCAAGAGCGTTCGTTTTGTTAACTCAATGTCCTGCACACAGTTTGCATTCTTGCCAATATTTGCACAAACAAACACATTAAAATGATTTTCATGCAAATGCCTAATAAAACTACAGATTTGTTAACTATTTGAGTAGATTTTTTATTAATAAACATATTTCCCCATGAAAAAACTACCTAAATGAGTTTTGTGACAAATCAATGAACTAATCGCAAGAATCAAGCAAAAAACAACGAAGAAACCAATTTTACCATTCGACCTGGACAGGAAATCGGAACTGGCTTCAGTTAAGCCAAGTATAATTACATGTTGTGGTGAATTTAAATATCGGTGCAGTGAAGCTAGTTTTGATTTCTGCCTTAAGCTGGACACAGTATTATAGCGGGGCTAAAGTTTACAGTAAATCATTGGTGCTTGGCATAAAATTGTGTGGGTAAAGTGGTGTAACAAACTTTTTTTCAACTGATTTTACACATATTGTCTAATTTGGTTAAAATTTGCCACCAAGCAAAAACATAATTTGCTTTATTGTTTGCTATCAATTTTAACTTATTAGGGAAGAAAAAACCTAAGTGGGTTATTTTAAATTACTTCTCGCAATTTGGAAAAGTACCACCCACATCATGTCGGCACTTTATGGTGGGAAATTTCCAATTAATGTTTTCACATCGTTTTCTTTCAAGCCTAATACCCGATCTTAAGTACTTTCCTCTTCAGTGACGCAAATCCAAGTTGACACAAAGATATATCTGTCTCAGCCAAATATGGTCTTATGCCTGTAACTTATGGTTTTCTCACAAGTAAACTAAAGATGCCAATCTTGTTTGTAATTCACACAGAAAACTAAACCAGGCAACGAGCGCCATGGCTGAAAATCTGAAATAGTAAATGTCACAAAGATTTGCTGCACCGTAATCGCATTAGTGTAAAAAACCACTTAAAATTTTCACTTATTTCGGTTGTTTTACTGTTTCTTGTGCTGAATCCTTGAAGTGTGCAAAGTTGTCGAACAACTAAACACCAAATTTGGGAATTAGATTTTATCACAAGATGAAATCTGGCATAGCAAATGGATCCTTATCTAGTCAAAAGTCAAAACAGTAAAAATGTGTCTTAGATGAACTGAAACATGTTTTCAAACCAACAATTTTTCAAAAAACAACAGGAAAAATAGGAAAATTATGTTGTTTATAAAAATTAAATTTTCTCTTATTTGTTTGCTAAACTTCGATCAAGATCAGTTTAAATCAATCTCTGCTTAAGTCCAAAAATTCTCCTTTCTCGTTCAGTGAATCGATGGAAGATTATTGAAAACGATCCGAAACTTGCAAGCACGAAAGTTTGTTACCTCCACGTCAGCGCTGAAAACATATCTGAGTGTCACAGTCTCGAAGATAAAACCAGAGATAACCGAAATTGTAAGTTACTTCTCCTCAACTTAATCTCATCTTTAACAACAAGCTTGACCAGGTCACTGGGGTTTTGAGTTTATCGACCTTCTGCATCTGCTTCTGGTTGTTGGCAAACAACTGTGACATTAAAATATAAAGGAACATTTTTTGGGGGTCTTTACTGCTAAAAACTGTTGGTATGACAAGCAATACTTTCTGAATATTCTGTTTTGCCGTGTACTGATTTGATTTTTGCAGAAAATGAAACATGTATGGTGTTTTACTCTTATACACACATATATGTATTTTATTTGTACCAGCCTTATCGGTGAAATATTTTTTATTCCGTTAATATATACTACAGTACGCTACATAAAGATAAGAAAATTGTTTTATCTGTGTTATAAAAACTGCCAATTCTTCACTAACCTAACCAGGACAAAAAAATGCTTTTAAAAATTTTGACCTAACGCCTCCATGACATTGCCAAAATCTTGACAAATTGTCTTTTCCCCTTGGTAGATATAAAACCCTTATCGTATTTGATAAATAGTGAAAGTTCTAGCACTGGCATTTCACAATAGATGGTTATCACCGAGGAGTGCTACGTCAAATCTTGGTCTAAGGGCATGCCACTCATATCTGTGTGGGTAATCTTCACTTGAAATGCTTGCTCAGGGCTGTTTTCTGCCTTTCCAACCACACAATGGCACAACATATCAATGACCCTATTCATGCAGTGAATTGTCCGTTTGATCCCCTAAAATACTTGCCTTTAATGTTTGACAGTTATATAGTATGTGAAATCCTATGTGCCTGTCCTGGGTGTATCATATTGCCCTGTACTATTAGATGTTTTCATGTCAAAAGCATGCAATTATGGGGTAAACATCCTGTTTTTCCGGGGTATTATCTACATACCAGTGTAGTTAGTAGTGATTGTCACAAGTTGTGTCACCGAGACTAACCTTACATGCTAAGTATATTTGGCCCAGTGGGGGTGACTGTGTTATTATTTATAGATCATGTTCTGGTCGGTCTGTTATTCCAGCGTCAGTAAATGTCTGTTATTTGTGACAAGGCTTCACTGTTACTGAAGGTTCATGAAAATCCCTAGTTGGGCTAAATATAGAAACAAGGGTTAGGAATTTTCAAGGCAAAAGACGATTTTTTTAAAACCTTTTTTAGTGTTTTGTATAACCAATCAAAATAAATTTTCAATTTATAAAAGGGTTTAGCAATAATTCCAAAAATCATGTTTGTTATTATCTTATCGCCTGTTTTCAGGCCTCGTTCTACGAACATGGAAAACCAAAGACTTAGACCAAGTGAAAGAACATGAATCCACAACTAACGGAACTACAACAACGGACATAGCTTTCCAAGTACCAACATCATTTGGTGAGTAACCGCTGACAAACACAAAAAGATAATCTGAATAAGGCAATATTAACTGCAGGTGATAGCTTGACTAGGCAACCCTTCATATTGTTTCCGGAAAACGTGTTGTTAGCTGCAACCAACGCCAGCCTGGACCATGTTTTGTTGTTCTGTATTTTAGGAAATATTATATTTTTTGTTTTGCAAATAGGAATTTATAACAGCAGCAAGAATAAAATGCTGCTTTTTGCGTGAAGGCTTGTATTACATGCATTAACATAATACAAGACAAAAAATATTTTAAAAACATCACCAGTGCAGTCCATCATCGTGAACCTTGTTTACTGCACATAAATGCGTAGGAATCTTTCTTAAAGTCATTTTAACTTCTACATGTGCATTGTAACAATCATAAAATGCCTGGACATGGTTGACTGCCACAAGCTTGCTCCGAACCTTCTATGGTGTAAAAGTAAACAGGACTGCTGCCTTTAAAACAGAATCAGGTTGTTTACTCTGTGTTGGTTAAGCCAGTACCCAAGAGCTTAGCATCTGAGAACGGAAACATGTCCACTAATCTGTTGTTTTGTCATTTGTGTGTGACGTCATAATACCTCCACCACTCAGTATTAACGTGAGATGGGAGATCACAGGATAAACGCATTTTTGCCTTCTACCAAATTTGCTCGACGTTGGTAATTAAACAATCCACATTTTGTAGGAGGAACTTCTGTGGTGAACATGAGTGTGGAAGGATCCCCCAACTTTCGGCACATCGTCCACAGTTTCAAAGCAGAAGCGATTAAACCAACCACAACTGTGTGCCCAGGTTTTGATGGTGGGTTTAACTTTCATTTCTCTATTTGACTTTGGAGCATGAGCTTGTCGATCCAACTTGGGGGCGCTTTGAAGTTTGTCTGCTAGGCTTGATCGCATGATAGTGAGTTTTTTGATGAATGATGTAAAGCGAGACACAGCCCAAAATGTTTAACAACCCTTGATCTTGTGAATTCACAATGAACTCATTGTTGTTGTTCATTTCAAATCATAAATTTTCCAGGAAAATATTCATATGTGCTATTTATAAACTAGATGGAGTCACCGCTAATTGCATGTTAATCTTATTTTTTAAAGATTATATTCAATACTAAACTTCTGGCATTGTATGCATTTTGTAAATAAAAAAACAGAATTTATTCAAAACACTTTTGTTTTTCTAGATCTCAAGTCCGGTCCAAATCTTATCAAAGTTCCACAAATGCCAAAAGAAAAAAAGAGTTTTAGCAGCAAACTGCTCGGAAACGGATTCGGAAACAGAGGCAATAGTTCACCAGGTGACAAAATTATCACAAATCTTTATTGAGAAACTTTCATAAAATCAAGGTCATACACTCGGCAGTCTTTAAAGGAAATTCTGCAGTGAATAATCTATGTATTATTTAAAGTTTGTTCTTTGCATCACCACATTGTTTGTTCTATTTTCATCCTCTGGTGACAGAAAAACACTTACATTTATTTTGTAAAGTTTTTGGGTTGAAGCAAAGTTTGACAAAGTTTTGTAAAGTCTGCTTATCACAATAGGCTAAAGTGGGGTTTGAACCCGCAACTTTGCGACATTATATAACCAAACAATATGTCCGGTTTGTGTGTTTTATGATACACAACCGTTATGCAGTTCTGCTGTAGGCCAGGTCTGCAAGAGAAGTGCTGAATTGCAGACAGCCTTTTAACTATTTACTTGCACCAAGTCTCTATAAAAACAATCTAACCTGCGGTGGGATTCGAACCCACGACAGCAGCTCGTAAAATACAAATCTACTTGCAGAGAAATCTTCCAAAAGCGACAAGCTGGAAGGACGCAACAGCCACAACCTGGGCAATCTCTACGTTCAGCTTTCCAATGGGACGAACAGCGACGAGCATCAATACCGGAACGTTCCCCAACCAACACCTGCACCGTGTGTGGAGAGCGACCGCCCCAATCCTGGGGCTTGCCACAATGGACGTCCTGGACCCTCATCGTTGATGGTCGGTCCCCCAGCCCCCTGCCCCCATAATTCCAACCCCAAAGTGGTGGTTCCCCCAAGTCTTGCCAGCCAGTCTCCAGTAAGTTTTGGCGATTTTTTTTTAGAAAAAGTAAGTTGCAAAAATTTCAAAGTGCATAGTTGTTACAAAAGCCTAAACAAGTTGTGAACAGAAACGTTTTAATTTTGAAGCTTTGTAGCCTAACATTAACTAAACAAATTTTCTTCGATTGTTGCAATGACTTTTTATCATTCGTCAACAAAACCAATTTTGATCATAGTTTTGTCAACAATATCAATACGACTATCACTAAAACAAGTTTTTGTATTATTTCTTAATCCAGACCCGTAGCATCACACCAGAGTTTATCTGTCCCCCTCGCAACTACGCCAGGAACCAATCACCCTCTCCACCCCGTTTACCCCCCTCACCCCTCGACGACGACCTGAAAAAGGGACCGGCCCTAGCAACCCAGACCAGCTTTGATTCGGATTATCAAACTGGGGACTTCACCAACTTCACCAGCAGTGACGTACCGTCGAGTTACGTCAATCTTGCCAGGGGAAGCTCGGATCCGGACTTCAGTAGAAGGAATCAACCTACAAGTAAGTACAGCTGCTAATTTTGAACTTTGATTGAAAGTTAACACGAAGATATGGTTTTGTGCATTTAAATTTGTAAGCTTCTAGTAAAAGGCAAGTTTACCTCTTCGAAGGTGACCTACTAATTGTTACGTTATATGTTTGTGTGACGTCATAATAACGGGGAATGCCCTGCCGAGCACTGGATATTTACATGTGATTCTCAGTGCTAGGGCCAATTAAAACACTTGCAAATGATTATTTCCTGCTTTTTGTAGTTTTGTAAACGTTGGTTTCTTTTAATTGTTTTAGGACAGTGACCTTAAATGCCAGCCACAAACTTCCACAAACTGCCATAAAACGCATTGTATTTTTAATATTCACAGCGTCGGGTGCAATTTATCAAAACTTGGACGATCGACCACCAGCAGTTCCAGCCAGAGATGAGGATCGGAATTCTTACATCAACTTGCAACATCGACATAGTTTGCCCCCAACCGACCGACCCCTGGTCAATGTCAGATCCCAGCAGCCCCCACCACGACCCCCCAAGGACAGGTGGGTTGTGGTTAAAGGAAAATCGAAATATATGTAGGGTTAAAGGAAAACCGATAAACATATTTTTGTGAGAAAAAACGCACAACGAAAATTAAAGCAAACCTTTTGAATGAAAAACGTTGGTGGGTTAATGATAATAAAACCACAGGTCTTTTTTAAAAGTCTAAAACAAAACAAAACCAACCGATTTGTTTGGTTTTAAAGCGTGCCCAAATTTAAACATTTCCAAAGTTGTGATTTAATATTTAAATTTCTTTTATTTTTCTGTTCTATAGTCCCTCCAAGACTTTAGATCGAAATGGGGTATCGACCCTTCCCCCACAAATGGGGCTGGTAAACCCCCCTCCCCCACCTATCCCGGGTAGAAGACCGACTCAAGAAGAAACGTAAGTAGTTACAAGAACTGACCTTCAGACTGAATAACTTAATAGGCTAAAAGAGTTGCTTGTGTACCGCTTAAAAAGACCTTCGCTTGGCACAAGTAGTACACGTACCATAGTTTGGGAAACCATTTTTTACGACGAGAATTGCCACATAGCACATAGCCATATTTTGTTTAGAGGGGAGGGGAGGTTTGGTTTGAGACACAAACGTCTCGAATTCAATAATAACAAGCTGTGTTTAGTGGGTAGTGAATAGTAATTGTAGAAAAGTAGCAATTGTTTCTCGCAAAAATCCGATGCAGGAAATCTATAACTTGGAGTTTTCGGTCATCTCAGGAATGTTTGTTGTTGTGCCAAACTGTGTTGTTCCGTTCCCTAGTGATAGTAATTATCAAACCAAACCAGCATTAAATTTGTGTTGCAGTGATCCGCTGAGG
This sequence comes from Phallusia fumigata, assembly GCA_008931825.1. Classification (NCBI taxonomy): domain Eukaryota; kingdom Metazoa; phylum Chordata; class Ascidiacea; order Phlebobranchia; family Ascidiidae; genus Phallusia; species Phallusia fumigata. The sequence goes on from QXVZ01028535.1 coordinate 8,696, forward strand.
AAAGCTTTAGTGAACGACAAACTGCCTCCGCTGCCCAAAGAAGAAGAAGGGAAACGAGCCTACGAAAACAGCGCAGAAGTTTGTACACTTGATTCCTCACATTCAGTTCATTTACTTCGCCTATTAATTCTAGCCTTATGATATTTTCATCATTTAGACGGGGGCCAATGTTAATTATTTTATCTCCGGCTTTGTTATCTGCTGTCTTGCCCAGTTTCTAACAACAGAGTTTTAACGATTGGAAATCATATGGCTCTAGCTAAGTCAGCAAACTTTTCGCAATAAAGTCTTCATGTAGGTAACAACCAGGCCTAAGCTTACAAACGTCCTGTGTAGATACCAAGGTATTAGGATGGCTCCGATACCCAACATAGGGTATTTGTGGTGCTAAGTGCTCCAGCAGTAACTCCTAAATGTCGCGGGTTTAAACAAATCAATAGCGCGTAAAGCACCAAACCCTCAGTGCTCGGTCGCACAGGAATCTTGCATTTTTGGTTCAACTTACACAAGTATCAAAACATTTCAACTTTGACCCACTCTCCAGTTTGAGACGACGATCGACGAAGTTCGGCGAGGCACTCACTGGAACGGATCACGTGATCGGTGGCTGGATCTTCCTTATTCTGTGTTCGTTCGCATCGCTGTGGGATTGGAGAAGGAAGAATCGGTGGTGGGAGATTGGAAAGCATTAGCTGAAGTGTTAGGTGTGTATGAGTGGGTTCGTCTGTTGTTATGAGTGTCGTGCAAAACCACTAGTGGACAAACTTACTCCACTTATTGTAGAGTCACATACGATAAAAAACAATTTCGAAAAGCCGTAGTGCAAGAACTTTAGGAAAACTAATTTATTCACATACACATTAAAGTATTTGCAAAAAAACTTTTCTGCGTGGTGGTATTGTAGATACATGGAAAAAACATACTTATATATTTATAAACAAAGCACAATACAAAACAAATATTGAGCAGAGGTTATGCCATCTCTGGTGTATTTCATATTTGTCTTAATCTTGACTCTGTTTATCTGACGAAATCAAAGTGGACAGAAGGTCCCAAATGTGCTATGATCGTCCTAAGTAGCTGATTGCGAGGCATAAGTTAAGTCAATTTCGCTTTGTGGAAGAAATTATAGCGACACAATGTACACCAGGGATGGACAAACTTCACGCCAGAGTCGCTTACGATAAAACACAATTTGGAAGAGTCACAAAAGAAGAAATCAAAAAAACTAGTTTATTCACATACATATCATAGTGTTTGCAACAAATCTTATTTACTTGTGGTGTATTTATGGACATTTACAACACATTATTGTCAAACAAACATACAGAGGGTTTGGCACTTCTGGTGTAAACATGATTAGCGTCAAATTCGCTGCCGGATCTCAGCTCATATTTGGAAAGTATTTTTGTTAGTCAGAACACATTTGTCAAAAATTAGGGTGTTGGTCATGATATAATTATTTTGCGCGCCAATAGGTTTTGTAAAAATGACACTGTTGACATTTTGCTGCTTCTTGGGTCAACACTACCCCCTTCTAACCGAACAGTGAGACTCTCTGAGGCTGACCTTACATGCTGAGTATATTTGGCTAAGTGGGGTGACTGTGTTATTATTCATAGGTCATGTTCTGGTCAGCTTGTTATTCCAGCGTCAGTAAATGTCTGTTATTTGTAATCTCTGTCATACATGTAAAATGCCTAGTACACGATTTCAAATACAACCTTTGTTTTTTCCTCATTTATCGGTAACCTGGGAACTCTATGCACGAATTCTCTTGATATTTTACGACTGTTAGACTCTCCCATATTGTGCTAAGAAAAACACGTGCTTTGTGTTTTTGTCATCGTCAGTGAATCGATGGACAGAATAAGTTGCTACGATTTGCTGACGTTGACAAAACTTACGTTTTATAAATTTTAAGACATCAGGAACGTCACATACACAACTATGTTTATTTTTTATACTGTTCAGACAGTCCCATATTACAATAACAAACCACCTCCTCTTAATCCGATATTGACAAGAACAGTTTCAGATCATAGGAACATTACATACAATGTTTAATAAATTGGATCAGCCGTTCCATGTTATAAAACAAACGACATAGTTCGTTGAAGCCTTCCGACATATAACGTTTGCCAACTGCTTCCCAGGCCTTACCTTCCACAACATCCAGCAGCTTGCGGGAATTGCGCGGGCTAGCACGACGCTCAGGCCCGTCGAAGTGATCTTGCTTCACTGGTGTCGGACGCAGAGCCCGCTCCCCTTCACTCGCTGGAACCTCCGCATGAAGTTGATCGCAATCGGACGCGCCGACCTCGCCGAACTTGTGCCGCTAGATGACGCTCGCAGAACAAGTCACGACAGCGGATGAGAGGTATGTATGCCCGTTTACACCTTACCCCATGAGTTCTTAACCGGGGTTAAGATCTAACTCCGGGGTTAAACACCCATGATCATGTGGGTGAATTTTACACAGCAAGTGTTGGACAAACGTTTTTTGCAAATATTATATTTAACAGGAGCCCGGTTTACTCACTATTTACAATCGACATGAACAACATCACATTTTAACTACGATTTTTTAATTCCGGGCATCTCAAACTGTGCGTTGTTTTAATTTACCGAGGGCGTCTCATGATAATTCCCTTTCGTAGCCAAACTGTTTTGAACAACTTTGATAATAAGCGTCTTTATTAAATTTACATCGCTGGTGCGTCGAAAGTCAAATCAACTTTTCCAAAGGTTGATAATAGCATATATAATTGGGTGTTAAAAATATGTGTTAAATTTGGCATATAAAGGCCGCAAAAGGGGTAATCCAGAATAAAGGTTTGAAAATCCCTGATTTACGGCGAAGTAAGCTTTATATTCACCTGTTACTTACAGGTTCAGCACTTGGTAACATCAATCTAAGAATAACACTGTATTGCAAGGTATTGACCTTGGCAATGCTCAAATAAAATTCCAACAAAACTTTTGTTTCAACAACTTGTGGCGTCTGATATAGCGTCCGTGAGACAACAATGCACATCTCGGCTATACAAGTCGGTAAAACACGACAAAATTACGCGCCAATTTGAAACGCTTAAAAAGGACACGAGTTTGACATGGCTACACCAATTATTTGCGCAAGTGCCGAGTTTGTGTGTTAAAGACGTCGCTAAGCGGGTAGTCGAACTGTTTGTATTACGTCCTACCAATTTGCAACACTAAATTGTTCAGGTCGAAGCTGTACAAATCCGGATCCCATATTTCTAATGCTGAAAACACACAAAAGATGTTGGTGTGAGCGAACAACCCGAACTCCGATATATTTTACCTGCCAACTCGTTTTTATATTGCAAACTCGTTTTTCCTATCCCAGCTAGCACTCAATTTACACATTGTGGTTCCAATACTGATCAGCGCTATGCATTTAACTATTGCACTGAACTGTTAGCACTAAGTTTTACCAGTTTGAAGCGGTGTAGATTCGAATCCCATGTGTTGGTACAATAAATGTTGCACTTTCGTTTATTACCTGATGCACTATCACTATTTTGTAAGCACGTTTAAACGGGTTACTGAACCACCTTTGTGTTGTCAACCGTCACGAATTGTCTTTCAAAGATGTCGCCTAAAGATTTAAACTGAGATTAGATGGTTGAATGTACTAAATTGGCCTGTAACTTGCGTTACACCAAGTCTAGGTTTAAAACGGTCAGATTCGATTCCGTTCCTTTTTATCCATCTTACCTTTCCAATTATTTAAAGTTTCCTGGCTTGTTCGCTTGCCTATAAGTTGTGTTGTTTGATCGCTGCAAACCTGAATATTTCCATTGTTTACTGCCCCCATTTTTTTCCGCGTTCTAGTTGCTACTACCTAGTTATGATTGTGCCATCACTATGCTCTGGTATTCCGAATCCTAAGGTACTAGAATCAAAAAGTGTAATTTTACCGGAATATCGGAATCGAGCCGAAATGGATTCGAAAAAGATGATTTATTACGTTGGACATTCCTAAACATGTTTTCCACTGCAGCATTGGGTCTTGTGAATCTCACCATAGGACAACATATAGTCTGTTTTTTGGTTTAAGAAACGCTTCGTTAACCATTCGTCTATTACAAATCCGAAAAAATTGCAAATGTCATCCCTCTAACACGATCTTTTACATTCCTTTTGTGTTTTTTACATTTGGCCTTTATTTTGTGGAATAAAACCTGTCAAAGCCCTATACAACTTTCTGTGTATTCTCATACGCGTTTGTTGCAAGTACTTTCACCCGAATTGCGCCCTTTCTACTGCCCGACAATCTGTATATGTTTCTTTCGCCATTACCTAATGTTCCTACAATGGCCATGCACAACTGTGTCGCCACATGCAGCGGTTTTACATGTGCAGTATCGTTGCAGTACGAACACCGAAAGTTATAAAAGTAGCAAATTACAAGTTCTGGTCACATTTAAATCGCAAACCACGCGTTTTTTGTATCGTAGTGCATTATGCCATTGTGCCTTATAAATATACGATGTCACGCTCTATCTTGTAAAAAAACTTAGAAACTTCAGCCAGACGTTTGCAATTTATTTGCAGCTGTTTTTACGCATTTTACTGGTCGTCATAGAAAATCAGGATCGAACTCTCTAGCGCCTCTTGTGACGGAGAATTACTCCAGTTGGGGAAATCCCCACAGGGACTTCCCTCTCCGCCCTGAATTCCACCAACGCAGAATACGTCATTTGCACAACTTCTCGATCTGCGAGTGAAAGCAGAAGATTTTTAGCATTCCGAAAACTGTGGCAGTTCAAGACAAAGAATTTACAAAGTAGTAATCAAAGTCCAAAAAGAATGTAGCCAGGATAATCTAGTTAGGTAGGAGGCCAAAACCGGTTTCAAACTGGAAAATTGCATATGAATTTTCGTTAGTTCAAAAAAAAAAACGGTTTAGGGGTTCGGTAGGAGGCCAAAACCAGTTTCAAACTAGAATATTCGGTCGAAAAGTGACCAAAAACCGGAATTTTCTTCGATTTTTTGAACCCCCAAAACCGAAAAATGAGCAAGGC
>QXVZ01028537.1:5170-31953 GCA_008931825.1 Phallusia fumigata
CATCAGCAGTTGCAACAATCAGATTGCGCCATGCGACCGCAAACTGCGCCGCACATTCAACCGCTTAGTCACACTTGTGTACCAAGCGGTGGGCGTAACTGACACTTGATTGTTTTGGCAGATCTGGAATCACCCGGATGTGCTCTACCGCACAGTGCAGGAGAAAACCGACAAACAGGACGACCTTGACTTTGACCTTACTGATCCGTTGAACAACGCTAATGGGAGTCAGCAGTCAAACAAATCTCCCCCCAACAGGTTTGCCACTTATGTTTGCTGTAGGGCGGTGACGTAGGCATATTTAACTTGTATTTTTAGAGCGCCTTTGACACTTTAATGGTGGACTTAAAATAGAATCAAGTCGGGCAAAAGAGCTATCGATGCAAAAGTTTTGGTATACACTAATGTTTATAAACCTTTTATCGCAGTCCAGATATCGTTAGAAAAAATCTCGTAGCCCAATGTCTCATCAGCATGGCAAGCTTCCCTCAATTTAATCTTGTAACACAAACGCACATTGTTCTGAACTTACGCACAGCGTTATTTACAATGTATACTTCTGTGGGAAACTTGCTGTTGAACACAATCCAGCAGTTTTCTTGATTCCGGGAAATGCTTAATATGATTCTAACATTTTCACCGGACTCCATGGCCCATTGGCAAACTGTTCTTTGTCATACTGGTTGAGAAACTGGTTTATGTAGAAAACATTTGCTTTGCGTATTGGACGAAGTCTGTGAGGCCTAATTTTTTTTCTTTACAGCCAGGAAACTGTGACGGGTGTGAGCGCAGCTTCCTCCCCAGCTCCCAGTTCCTTTTCAGAAGACAAGGAAAAGGGATTCAACTATGATTGGGTAAGCTAGCCACCTAGAAAAACGCATAATAATTAACGAAGTTGTTGATCCTTCACTATTATTATCATTCAAAGGAAATTCAAACAAACTAAAGTTACGTACAGGTTTTGTAACGTGTTTTATTTTACTAATATGTTAACGCATGTTTGTTTTGGTGAAATCGCATAAAAATTTACTGTTTATTCATCACAGCAATTAAAAGTTTAAAGGCGTCTTTTTAAATAAAGAAGAACTTCGATCATCATCAAATTCTTACTTCACAGGCCAAGGATCTTTTGACCGAGTACTCGGCAGGATTCGTTGAGCTTTCGGGAAAGATGGTGATCCTCATGCAGATGATCCGAGCTGCGGTTGCCAGTGGCGACCGTCTCCTCGTTTTCAGCCAATCACTGAGCACTCTCACACTTATCGAAGAATTCCTCGCCAAGTTTAATGTACCGCGGCCCGACCAAGAACCAAGGTATTGTGCTAGTTTCACGCGATCGTCGTAATTCCCCAGAGCTGCGCTGTGATCGGCAATGTGCCTCCTCCATCAACTTCGATCAATCTCGCTCCTGCGAAATAACAGTTTTGACACGTTTTTGCGTTACAGTAATTATGGTTATGACATACCACAATATTGATTAAGTACATGTTGGGCCCCAATAAAATCGAGTATAAAACAGTTACCTTATTGTATTGATCAAACAAAGTATGAAAGAATAGTTCAGCAAAAACGGGCCCAAATGGCTCTTTTAATGCTAAAGGCTAAAAAAACATGTATTTTGACGGCTAAACTGTGTAATTTTTGCACATACGTTTGGGGTATTACATGCGGAACTTTTGCAGGCCTTGGTGCAAGAACCGATCATACTTTCGTTTGGACGGTAACACACATTCTGCCGACCGCGAACGCATGATCAATCAGTTCAACTCCCCTGAAAACAAAGACGTTTGGTTGTTCCTCTTATCCACCAGGTATGAAGCCACAACCAGATGTTTACTTGAAATTAAAAGCAATATGACGAGAAATTTTCAGCAATATAAAACAGTTTTGGCTGTGTGCTGTTTCTTAAAACGTTCATTTTTCGAAAATTATGCCCCCCTTCTTCCATTAAGGGGATACATGTTCTTTTCACTCTTGTTTTGTCTTACTCCGGTTTGTTCCTCTCGTTTTGCCAAGAAAAACCCGTTCAAATTTCCTTAAATTTGCACAGATGTTGTGTACTATGGCTTTGACCCCAGTTGACCCATCGATACCGAAAATAACTTTCAAAAACAACCATTTTTAGTTTTCAAAGGGCCAGCATATAAATGTTATGCGACAACAAAATTGACACACATTGCATTGTTCAGGGCTGGTTGTCTCGGAATTAACTTGATCGGAGCGAATCGTGTGATCGTGTTCGATGCTTCATGGAATCCCTGTCACGACGCCCAAGCCGTGTGCAGAGTTTACAGATACGGTCAGCAGAAGGATTGTCATATCTACAGGTGCGGTGGCAAGCTGCTTTGTTTCAGGCCCATTCTTGTCTGATAATAACATGCCAACTTACTTACAATTTTCCTCGTGCAGACTGGTTTGTGATCAATCGATGGAGAAAAAGATTTACGAACGTCAAGTATCAAAACAGGGAATGTCAGGTAATATTCAAGCACAACGCCATTGATTATAAAGATGAACACAATGGCAGTTTCTAATTTAATGTTTTTCTTAAAATTTTGTGGGCGAATACTGTTTTTGTCTGTCCGTTAACCTATACCAAGGACACAATAAAAGGTCTCTGGCAAGTGTTTTTATTTTACCTTATCTTCGAGTCCGTATCTTGTGTTCCCTGAAGACCAGGTTTTTCGACTTTTTCAAGCAGGTTAACACCCTGGCCGCTGCTAAAATAAACACTCACATCGTCTTCGCGCTCTTTGCTCAGTTGCGATTGAAATGTCCCCGGTTATTGAGTGTTTTCAGTTAAAAAGCTGGAATGGCTTATCAAAATTGTCAAACGAAATTGCATCTTTTCCTTCCAGATCGTGTTGTGGACAAACTGAACCCGACCTCAGTTTTCACCAAACAAGAAGTCCTCAAACTGTTGGAATACAGCCACGAGGAACTGCCCCGGGTCGATTTTAACGACGTGGAAGATTACGTTGATCCGGTGCTGCGCGAAACATGCACGGTGTGTAAACAGTTTACTTAAGCTGTAAAGTTATAGCTGCCGACGTCTTAGCTTTTTGTTTTACACTAAATCTTCAACCTGGGGTATTAGTATGCAACAAGTGGCAAAGAATTTTGTCACCAGAAATTCCACAAGTTCGTATCGTATTATATGGAACTAACAAACCAGCATACATCGGCTTAAATTGTGTTAAAGTAGCATATTCATATTCAAAGAAAAATAGTTTTCTTATATTATCTCGTAATTCTCGCGGTTGTCAAACTGTGCGTCGCGACGATCTGGTACGTCGTTTTAAATTTCCAAGGGCGTTGCACAATAATTCCGTTTCGTAGCTTAACTGGTTTTGTACTAATAGATACAACCTTGATAATGAGCGCCTGTATTAAATTCTTATAATGTCGAAAGTCCAACTTTTCCTAAGGCGTCGCTATAAAAAAGTTAAGAAATACTGTCTTATTGATCATAACACTATGAACATATCAGTGTTGTTAACCTTTGTCACGTGATTTACAGATGAGCGGTCATTGGCTGACGCGCAGACCTTTCCAACACGAATCTCTTCTGCTCGACTGCAAGGATCAGAGGCTGACGAAAGCTGAAAAGCGGATGGCACATAAAGGATACCAGCGAGACAAGATGGCGTCGTCAACATACAACTACAGGTTAGCATTGGAAACTGTTTATGACCCTCATATGCATACGTTTAATAATTTAGTTGCAGTCATACAAAGTATACTACAGCGCGGCGGTTTAAATTTGTTTTAAAAAAAGCAAGCCATATATCGTTTACTTTACGAAGTCTCTTGAACAGCGTATTGGTTACTTAAAGAACAAAAAAACAGAGTACCAATTTTGCTAAACCGGTAAAAAAAATTTCACTCACGTATATCTTTGTATGTTTTGCTACAGTCGACCTTCGTATGCTGGTTTCTACAACGGGGGCACTGGCGCTGGAAGTATGGCGAAATCTGCCTCAACCAACTCAATTGGGACCAGGTTATTATGGGTCCCCTTCCACGAAGGGGGGGGGGGTTGTTTTTACTCTGTTTTTTTTTTTTCTTTCTTTCTTTTTTTCTTTTTTTCTGTCTAACGCGAGTTTGTTCCCACGTTTTAGTCATGAAGGAGTCGTCCAAATTTCTTCAAATTTTCACGCATGATAGATGTTTATCTGAAGTTGTGCACTGTCAACTTTTTACCCCAATTCACCCATCGGTTCACCCACAGGCCCCAAAAATGTAAAANACTCCCCTGAAAACAAAGACGTTTGGTTGTTCCTCTTATCCACCAGGTAGGGAGCCTGAAATTTTAAGCAATTTAATAAAGGTTTTGTTTTGGTGATGTGCTCAGTTTCTTAAAACGTTGGTAAAATTAATTGTAGACATTCAGTACCTTATAGAAAATTAAGCCCCCCTCTCCCATAACAGTTATACATATTTTGTTTTTACTCTGTTTCTATTTGCCGTTTTTTCCTCCCGTTTGGTCAAGAAAATGTTCAATTTTCCCTAAATTTGCGTTGATGGGTATGTGAAGTTGTGTACTGTGACTTTGACCCCAGTTGTCTTATCGATTAACCCACAGGCCCCACAAAAGTTAACTTTTAAAACCAACAATTTTTAGTTTTCAAGAGGCCAGCATATAAATTTTATATGACATCTAAATTAACACACATTGCGTTGTTCAGGGCTGGTTGTCTCGGAATTAACTTGATCGGAGCGAATCGTGTGATCGTGTTCGATGCTTCATGGAATCCCTGTCACGACGCCCAAGCCGTGTGCAGAGTTTACAGATACGGTCAGCAGAAGGATTGTCATATCTACAGGTATGCTGACAAGCTGCTTTGTTTGAGGCTCATTCGTGTCTGGTAATAACATGCCAACTTACTTACAATTTTTGTCGTGTAGACTGGTTTGTGATCAATCGATGGAGAAAAAGATTTACGAACGTCAAGTATCAAAACAGGGAATGTCAGGTAATATTCAAGCACAACGCCATTGATTATAAAGATGAACACAATGGCAGTTTCTAATTTAATGTTTTTCTTAAAATTTTGTCGGCGAATACTGTTTTTTCTGTCCGTTTACCTATACCAAGGACACAACAAAAGTTCTCTGGCAAGTGTTTTTATTTTACCTTATCTTCGAGTCCGTATCTTGTGTTTCCCAAAGACCAGATTTGTGAACTTCTTCAAGCAGGTTAACACCCAGGCCGCTGTTAAAATAAACACTCGCATCGTCCTCGCGCTCTTTGCTCAGTTGCGATTGAAATGTCCCCGGTTATTGAGTGTTTTCAGTTAAAAANGTGGAGAACATCATTTTGAGGTGGTAGTGTATGTGAAATGAAAATATGGAGAACGCCACCTCTCTAGTTTTAATTTAATCTCTTTGTCGACGAACAAACTAATAACATCATGCGTTCGACAGTAAACTGCTTTTCGTGCGAAACCAAAATTTATACCGTCTGTTTGCATCCCACAAATTTTGGCTACGTGTTTTGTGACGAACCATTTTCACTACAGACCTATTTTTCCATCAAATCTACCACATGATGGCGCGAGACCAATTGCCAACGTTCGTCCGATGCAATCCACTCCACTTCCCATGCAGCTTAAATCGGTAAATATATCTGTTTGAAAAAAAGGGATTGTGTTTGGCCGAACATGTGTTATTATGACGTCACACATGTGTGACGTAGCAATAGGTTTGTCACCACATTTTTCTTCAAAACTGGATGTTACTAATTTCAATCTTTCGGCTTCGGAAAGGTTGCTTTGTAAGACGAAACTCGCCACTTCGGAAGAGAGCGTTTGATGCTCGTGACTCCTAAGACTATGTTTAAACTCTTACTCGTCATTATATGATGTTCAGCAGATTTTGGCCACGCACCGACTATCACTTTTCTTGCTCGTACCCGGTCCTATCTCTCATCGTAGCCTCACCTCTCATCTTAAATTTCAGGGCGCCAGGCAGACCGGTTCTCCGTATTATCACCGCGCTGGCGTTTCGGTGCAAAAGATCGTCGCCACTCAGGAAATCCCCTTGCCGCCTATCCAATCATCTAGTGTCAACTCTGTGAGCGGTTCAACCCCACCTGGCAGTATCAAAGTCGGCGAGACGTACTGCGTGATCCGGGGCAGGAAGGGCACTTATATCCGGACCCTCACCGGACGAGTCTTCGCTGTTCGATCCAATGAAACTACGCGATTGGATACTCAGTCTGTGACGTCAGAGAGTCCTGCTGTCAGCAGGGTAAGTGGTTTATACCGCTGTAAAAGTTATTTGTCAAGAAAAAAATTTTGCTGACTATTTAGACAAGAAATCTATGCTGCTCGAAGAGAAATAATCAAATGCATTAACTCCCGGATTTAGGTACAGGCAGCTAAAAAAGCTAGGGTCGCCAATCACAATCTACGAAAATTTGAGATCATTTCTTTCAATCAATGTGTTGTCTTAATTGTCTTAGATTTAGAAATTTAGTAGCTTGTTGCCAAGTATGTTAGACATGGTTCAGTGTTCCGGTATGTTTGTGCACCCTATCCCTTGGGTTGTGAAGTGCTCTAGTTGTATTGTTTCATCAGTCTATCGAAGTTAACAGGGCTGTTCTGCTAACCTTACATGCTGATTGATTTAAAAATGGATGTTTTTAGGCTATGAAAAAGACAGTTGCAATAATTACAGTTTTCTGTGGAACTCGTGGCAAACTGAAGGGAAGTGAAAATGAAGATAAATGTCCAAGTCGAACAGTTGGAGCAAAAGAGAAGACGGAAAGAAATATTATATCGAATAAGGAAATAAAACTAAAAAGTGTCCTGTACAGTTAACGGAAGTTACAATCCTATCAAGAAATGCTATTCTCGATTTTGACAGTGAGTTGATTAAAAAAGTAAAAAGGAAGTATAATTTATGTATTAGGAGTTGAGGGTTAGTGTATGTTAGATACCAAGAAATGTTTCTGTTATTTGTTGCAGTTTATGAATTGTGAAAGGTAGTTTTCAACAACAGAAAGTGACAGACAGAAAAAGTAACAGAACGCAAATTTACGAAGGTGAAATGAGGTCATATTGAATGATGTAAGTAATCATATACGCGTTTTGTTTTAAAACTGACCCTAACGTTACCTCTTACCTCTGACATTTTTTTTACCCTCTGACATTTTTCTTTCACAGCCAACTCCGTCGCCGAAAGAAATAAACTTTAGAAGAAACAGAAGCGAGCCTGTGCTTAGGTATGTATACAACGTAAAACGTGTTAAACACAAGAATTTTTTTGTAAAAATCCGTTTTTAAACCCAAATTAAAATACGACTTTATAGACACACGATGCCCCCTGCAGCACCCCATCCACCATCGACACAAGGGGTTTTCCCAGGGAGCCTTGGCGCCAGTCCATACATGTTCCAATCAATTCCACCCATGCATCATACAGGCGGCTCTGCGCCGCTACTGACAACAAACTTAGCACCTCCTATGAGCTCGCACTCGTCCAATCCGATTGCGCAAACTACTCACGTGACTAGCAGCACCGGCTTGCATATGTCGTCAGGCGAAGGCCTAATCGGATCAGCGAACGGTCCGGACAGCTTTCGTAGTCTGATGAGCCCGCAAGCGGCAAGTCTCGCTGTTGAACAGAACGGCAGCGAATCGCCGCAGAATTTCATTAATCAGCTTCTACATCCGGGAGTTTCCGGCGAAGGTTCTCCAGCGCAGCACAGCTCGAGTTTGCCTGCAAACCTGATGAACTACGACAAGGAGGCCTCTACCAACCACGGATTCCCATTCAGCCAACCTAGCGTCGCACCTCCAACTAACCAAATGCATTTCAACAATTTCCAGTCTGATTTTGACAACTTTTCGAACTTTACACCAAGCAGCTTTGGCATGCCTCCTATGTCTAATTACCCAACTGCTGACGATATGAGCGCAGCAATGCATGGTGGTCCCGATCTCTTGGCGCAGTCTTTAGAAGACGGCGGTCTATTAGATTTGTCGCAGAAGGCGGCTACTTTTCACCTGGGCTATTAAGTTAAAGGTGTCTGGCTGTTGGGAGATTGCTATGCTGCAGTTATATATCGTGTGATTTTCAGAGCTTGCTTTTTGTAGTGGCATTATAGAGACAGACTTACGACATTCCAGCAGTAACCTAACAAAAGCTCTTGGATTATAATTTGGCGCATGTTGCGCTATGCATTAGGCGCTGTGGGCGGATTTTCTCTGTTGTCACGAGAAGCCCAGTCACGAGCAAATTTTGGTTGGTTTTTGCTTGCGTGTCGCCATACGCGCAACTACTGTTTTGTAGGCTTTTTCCTGTTCGTTTGTCTTTCTGTATCCAACGCGTTTTTGAACTTATACGAACTGCAGCTTATACCTTGAACGCTCGCATGCACGATATTTTTTACTCTTTTATTTATTTCATCTATAAGTTCTCGCACATATCTGCGACACTCATCCATGCTTTTAGCTTTCTATAAATGGCCACAATTTTAAGTTCTCATTACGTCACCACTGACGTACGCGTTTTGTTTTTTCTTCAACTCCGGCACTGCCCCGCTGATGCTTAACGAGTAATCAGCCAAACGAGTAAAATCTTATAGTTTTGCTTTTTTGTGCAATAATCTATATTATGTTGCTTTTCAATGCAGGTTGTACCGAGCGCGCGGCGAAATGGACAGAGGTCCGCTTTTGTTGCGTCATAGTGCTGTATATTTTCTCCTTTTTTTCTATGACCGCTTCTGCCGCTTATAAGGGTCCTAAGCGCGCGGTGCACTGCAAATAAATTTCCTATTATAATGCTTTGTTCCTTGTGTGAAGAAAATCGGCTTTTCTGACTGGATAACTGCAGAAGGATTTTTTCTCACATTGATTCTGGGTAACACATGACACGGTCACATGGGAGAGAAGCTTAAACATAAACTTACTGACAGAAAACTTGTATACAGTGAATGCACTGATTGTCGAAACATTTGCAGTACAATATATTCACTGTGTGTAAGTTCTGTGGTGGTTGTGTTTTTGATTAATTATTGGTGTATGCTGTTATCATGCACGATATGAACGAAACATTCCCTTCGAACCAACCGTCGAACATACCGCTAAGGTATTCGGAAAAAATCATAAACCTCTTTTATTGGACATTCTCAAAACGACTCGAAACGGAGAAACACTTTCTTCCACGCTGCCGCACGTTGCCCGTCGAGCAAAATGTGGGTCCGAATCGTTCAACATGTTTCTCGTCTTCTGCGACCTCCTGAACAGCAGCTTGCGTTTCTGCGTGGTCACCTGACTTGCGGTTCGAAACGCCGTCTGGCATCTTGAGGCGATGCCCGTCGTCCTTGTCGACGCCGGGGAATTCCCGCTCCACGCCTGACCGGCGATGACGTCATCGCGGGTCACTGGGCGCGTGGTGACGACGTCTTTCGTAAGGGTTTGCTGTCCCGTCTGGTTGAGTGGGGTAACGCTTATGCACCCTCCTTGGGGTTCGGTTTGAATCGGCCGAGCTACATAGTGACGGTAGGGAAGTGCGGATTTAAGATTGGGAGTGGTTCGCAGCGGACTGATGGACAGCGTTTTCCGTGGCGATCCGGGATTCTTACGATAGCTGTGGCTGCATGTTAGATTGTACTTCACCGTCTGAATGTCTTTCGGCTTGTCTGGACGCATGAGGACGCCCCGCTCCGTTGTTTTCTCCCTCTTCGGGGCGTGTTCGGAAGGCGGGGGCACAGACAGAGTACCCAGCGACCTGCCTTTGTCCTGCATCGCTGTACCTACAAGTAGAAAAGTAGGTTTTCTGATATTATTCGTTTCCCAAGATAATTTTTGTGGAACTGATCGTTCTTTGCACAACTTTAAGCCTAAATTGCTTTGCACGTGTCTTAGCTTCATAGATAGACACCGTTGGCCCGCGGCAAAGTTAACAGTTTACGTCATGTGAAGTTTTACAATTACTGCTCAACTGAAAAAACTCACTCGGTGTTTCCAACTTCTTCGTCGGCTTTTCCACTTTTACGTAAGTCATCTCTCTACTTGGCCGATGCTGTCGGTTTGACACGTTGCTGATTTTGATGTTGATGACGTTGGGAGACGCATTGCTCTTCAGACTGGCACTGGCGCCTGATTCGGCGGCGATCGCTTTTGCGTACTTTCGCCTTGGTGGCGAACTGCTACCACTTATCGGTGTTTTTCCTGACTGCTTCTGTTCATATTGAATCTTGAAGGCTCGTCTTGTGGTATCTAGACAAGAAAAGTGCATAAAGCGATTTTTGCATTTGACAGATCCATCACCACGAAAAAAACATCATTTTGGTGTGCGACAAGTTTTTTCGACCTTAAAACGTAAATCGGTAATAGAAAAATTACACAACAGTTGATCATTTTTGGAAATGCATAAATGTTTCACAAATTTTTAAAACATAAATATTAATGTTTTTTAAAATTTTGAAATATAATCTTCATGCTAATCGCACCACCGTTTCGTGTCTTTTATATTATTAAAATCCCGGGATTGGGATGATAAAACGGGCTGAAATCCCCATATTTCGGGATCGGGATTTCCCAGGATCCCAACCCTAGTCTTACGTCTTTTCAAGTCTACAATAATGGAACCCATTAGGGAATGATTTCTACACACGCCTTACCAGCGCTGACAACTGTTGAACCACGCCCGCTTTTCGTCGTTCTCGTTCGTTCCCTCGTTCCACTCTCCTTCACCTGCGGCAGTGTCGTACGAGGGGAACCCCCGCGCACAACCATCTCGCCCTCGTCGATTTGGACGAGACGAACCGCGGTGTTGAGGCGAGCCCTCAAGTCGGGCGTCGTTTTCGCCACTTGGGGCGTATAGGTGCTTCCGTTTCGGGTCTTTACCGCGCTGTTCTTGTGCTTGTTTGGCGTTGGGGCCGAAGGGCGGGGTTTTTCGGGTGGACGGGGCAGTTTGGGCGGTGGGGGATCTCCCGATGGGTCGCATGCGAGTATAGTGTGAATGAACTTGGGCTTGGATGGGAGTTTGGGTCGGTGCAGCTTACACGATTCGGCGAAGTGTTTTCCGTGCGACTTTCCTCCACCGAGGTGTCCCATGCAGTCTCTGATGTACCGAAGCACGTTTTCGGGATTGTGAAACCCGTCTGCGATGAAGAAAAATGGCAAATTTGCTTTTTCCTAAATGCGAACGTTTCCTAAAGCCTAAACCTTTTTTAGACCAAGGATCAATTTATTTTCCAATTTTTTTCTGCAAGACCACCAAACAGAATCCGACTTTAAAACGATCCCACAAAGGCGAGTTCACTTTGATAAACACTGGCCTAAAGTGCTTCCTAAATTGTTACTGTTTTGTTAAAGCATGCGGTTTTTGGATGCAGAAAATCGCATCACTGTGTTAAGTTAGTAAACTGTTTTCACTGCATTTTAATATTTTTGTACCTGTATATTTTGTCACTCCACGACTGTCTGTAACCGCTCCAGATTCTGGACACACCGCAAGGTTCGGTTCTTGGCTCGTAACATCGCCGGAAGCCTAATTGAAAAACACTACACGTTTTCGTCGGAAGAAACCTTTTTGACGCTGTCTATTTTGTCAACGTCAGCTTTCGGAAAAACCCTTCGTCACGTGACAGTAATACTCACGTTTTTATCTGAATCAACAGGGGGAACATGTTTCCTCATCCAAGAGTGGGCATAGACTTCCGCGATCGACAGTCTCTTGTGAGGTTTTATGCGCAGCAGTCCCCGAATAAGGTCCTTGCAATCTGTCGCATTCCAGAGAGAGTTTTACAAAGAAACATCATGACTGGTAAGCACGAAAAATACGGGGTCCTTGTTTACCTGTGGACAAATATCCCTTAAAGTAAACTGGTTTCTTCATCGCTTCTAACACAGCCTTGGCATCAGATTCCTTGAAAGGAAGTCCCCCGTTAACCATGGCAAACAGAATGACGCCCCTGAAAAGACGTTAAAATCAGCGGGTTACCAATAGGACGGGTACTCAGGGATGTAGTGTTGCCGGGGCTCCTCTAAAAGTGAATAATGGGTCACTGGGGTCAAGGAAAGGAATGGGAAAGTAAGCCTTAAGCCTATGTTGAGAGCTCCGACAGCTACAAAACGGCCACCACATCCCTGTATCTTGCACTAAGCTATCAGGATACTCACAGACTCCAAAGGTCAGCAAGGCGCCCGTCATACTTCTGTTGGCGCAGGATTTCAGGGGGAGCATACGCGTAACTCCCACAGTGGGTCTTTAAAAGTTCGCGACTGTGGCGAGCTTCAACGGCGAACCCAAAGTCGCTTAACTTCGCTCGGTGGTTCTTGGCCAGCAACACGTTTTCGCATTTAAGATCTCTGCAATTAAAATACACTACCCCGTTTAACAAAATTCGCATGCTGCAATATTGGTTTTATATGTCACAATAAGATAACAAATAGTTTTACCTGTGTGCTACCCCACGTCGATGAATAAACTGAATCCCCGCCAAAATGTCGCGAAACATGGCTCGCGCTTTTTCTTCGCTCAAACAATTCATATGCGCCTTTCGTGCGTAACAGTGATTGACGTAGGTGAGCAGATCGCCGCACTCCGCGTATTCCAGAACGAGGTAGACGCGACTCCGACTCGCAAACATATCGAACAGTTGAATCTAGTCGACAAATGGAATTAGCAAATCGCGCATTTAAACCTGCTCCGACGCATGAGAAATCCTACCCCTGTCCTTTACGTAACAACTGATATTACTGCGAATTTCAAGGAATTTTGTTGGGTCAAGAACTTTGATCGCAACTTTTATTTTTGTGTAATTGTTTTGCGGAGTGCTGGTGAACAGGCTTAAATCCTTTTACGGATTTCGAGTTTAGAAAGTCTATATCTTAGATACGAAAACGTCTTACAAAAACTTCGGTGTTTTAGCCAAACCTTACCACGTTAGTGTGAATGTAACATTTGTTCATCGAAGCAACTTCACGTGGAAGGAATTTGGTGATGTAAACTTCTGGGGCGGTCGCTGTGGAGATGATCTTGATTGCCACCTGGTGAGCCAACCATTCGTATTATCGTGGGCATTTTTAGTTGGAGTTTGTTAAAGTTACATTACAACTTAAAATGATCGGGCTGGGATACTTTATCTTTACACGAGGAAACAAAATCAACGCTAAAACGACTAGCGTCAAAATATCAGATTTATTGTTTTTCTTTTGCAGTCAACGGTTTAGCAATGAATATTATTTCGACTGGTAACTGACCTACTTACTTTCATTTCTTTCTGGTCGCCGATCAGTTTCCGCAGCTTGTAGTTCGTTTTAACCTTTTCGGCGACCGGTTGTCCAAGGTAAACCTTAGCATAAGCGCCCTGGCCCAGAAATTTTCCAGTTAAAACATAACCATGGCGACGACATTCTATGGCTTCTTCGGCAAGGCTACTATCTACCAAGTAATCGCTACAGTTTGTTTTAGCGGACATATTTAATGAGAATATCCTATCTATGTTCCTACCCGGCTACNTAGTTTGTTTTAACCTTTTCGGCGACGGGTTGTCCAAGGTAAACCTTCGCATAAGCGCCCTGGCCCAGAAATTTTCCAGTTAAAACGTAACCATGGCGACGACATTCTATGGCTTCTTCGGCAAGGCTGCTATCTACCAAGTAATCGCTACAGTTTGTTTTAGCGGACATATTTAATAAGAATATCCTATCTATGTTCCTACCCGGCTACCTGAACTTTTGTGCTGCCAATTTCCCATGCAGTAACTGCACCGTGTGACGTCACAGTGGTCAGTGTGACAATTGCTGGGGGAAATGATTGTTCAAGTTTGTTTTCATGGGCTTAGTGCCGAATATGGAAACCTGTGTGTTACGCTAAAGTCGGAGCAGTTGATGTTTTGGGGGCTAGTAACGAAATTCACAAACAGACAGGGATAAAGAAATGCAATGTATTGAAAGAAATAGAAACGAAACTTTAGCCGTGCGGTAGGGTAGGGTGGAGAATTACAAGTACAAAAACGTATTTTGAAATCATTGAATTTAGCAAAATGAAAAATCAATGAAACAGGCACATGATGTCAAAAGTCACCAACAGGGTGTACATGATTCAAAACAACGTTTTGGAACTTTATTTTGGAGGACATTCAGCAAATTGTTGGGCAGTCGGATATGTTTTACCATAACGAACGCCCTACCTTATAAGGGTAATGATAAAAGCGAGACAAAAATAATACCCTCTAGCAAATGGCCTTTAAAACTGACAACACATTTTTTTACTGTGTATGCATGCTAAATCAGTCAAAAGCTAATAATCGACTTGGAGCCTGCAACAAACTCAAGCCCTAACGGTCAACAATCCAACTTTCGCATGCAATCAGTCAGCTTGGACTCGAGTTTTCGTCTTAATTCCTCTTGTGCTTTTTCAGTTGCTGTATTTTTCATCCGGTTTTGGGAAGAAACAGGAGTCAAAATGCCACGTAAACCCTGGCTTCCTGAAGTAGTTATTTCAGCGTCAGTTGGAGGACAAAAAGTGTTTGCAATATCGGAAGCTTTCACATCATGAGTATGGCGCTTTTTTGACCCGGCTGCTGACTTCTTTAGCTCAGAAGGCTTGCTTCGTTTTTTCGGGGGAGATTTAAACGATTTGCTGTCCTCAGTACTCGAAAACTGAGGAAAGAAATCCCTAGGTGAGGTCCCGAACACTATTTCGTCTTGCGCTTGCTCATAGAACGAATCCTGGTCAGAAAACTCCGTTTCTGTGTCTCTCAAGACCTTCCGAGAGAGTAAAAGATTGACTCTGTAATTAGAAGCCTCGTTTACAACCTCTTCACTGGACAGTGGCTTGCCGAACGCGCTAACCTGTTTTGGAACAAGGTTTGGCTCCGTGTCGGGTTTCGATGTGGTGTTATTATTTAAGTCCAAACCATCGCCGGTTAGGTATCCATCGCGTGGCTCATTAAACTCTGCAGATGAAAGTTTTTGTGTGGGTTTCAGATAATTACCCGAATTTGGCGCAGCAGAGGAATTCACTCCCTCTTCGTCTAATTGCTGGTGGTCCGTTGCAGGCTCCAACGATGCGGATTCCACACTTTGATCAGCTTTCCACATGCATGGCAGAAACGTACGCTCCTTCTTAATCGCTCTGGTGATACTATACCTTGGATCTCGGCACGGTACTTCAGTTGTGCAGTCAATTGGAATCTGAAAAGGTGGTGCACTTTTGGCGACCAACAGCGGGCGACCGTAAAACAGTTTCCTCCTTTTCCGAACCGAACTGGTTGGAGTTTTTACATTGCCCGGCTGTGGGGACATCGTTTCATCCAGTTTCGTGACGCCTTCCGCGAACGATTGGGAAATCACCGTCGGACTTCGCTCTGTGAGCATGGCCACGGTGCACTCGTTATTTGAGCTTGGTGTGGAAAAGACGCTGCGCCCCGTGGTGTTCAGCTCTACAATAGTTTCCTTGTCTGGAGGAGTTATGCTTTCGAACAAGTCTGACATAGCAGATACATTTGCACCACCGCTAGACCTCACATTCCCGTCAGTTGCATTAACGCCAGTTCCTGCAGTTAAGTTCAGATCTCCGTTTTGAGAATCCACCACAATTTCAGTAGCGTCGTCGGGTACGTTGTCACTTCGAGACGAGCACTCATGTACCTTGCAAACTGCGGAGCTGCCTGATGACGTGGATTTTGTTTCACACGTAGTTTCCCTTTCGACAAGGCTTTCGCCCATAGCGAAGCCATCAGAATCTTTTTCCACCACCGAGCACTCTTCGCCGACATGTTTACCACGATCGTCGCTTTGCTCGAAATATTTAACATTTTGCGCATTATTTTCTACAGTCAATTTACATTCTTGCATTTGTGAGTTGGCTTCCAGAACTACAGACGTATCGGGGGAAAGTGCCTCTTTGGCCACATCTGTTACAGCGGTAATAAAACCCGACGCTCCTGTGGTCTCATGTTCCACAATCACCAGGTCGTCCAAATCATCACAGGCTTCCACTGATGTGTCGCNTCACCAGGTCGTCCAAATCATCACAGGCTTCCACTGATGTGTCGCTGACCTCTTCCTGCGAGGCTAATTCCAAATCAAGGTCCGCCGGTACTTCAGAACTGGTTCGTGTGGCCGAAATTGGAGTCTCCGGGCCCGCTCTGTTCTCAGTTTCTTCTTCATTTTCAACGTTTACTATTTCCACACATCCACTTCCATCACAGCGTATAGCATCCGACAATGCTAAATCACACCTGTTTTGCTGGCAAATTAAAGAGTTTGTTTCCAGAAAGGAGGCATTTTGGCATCCCGCCGGCTCCATAAGGTCATCAGTAGTCGCTGCAAACTGTGGTTGTACATCCAAATCTTCGGTAACTTGGTCACATCCTTGGTTATCGTCGTGCTGTGGTTGGGCGGCTGTGGTATTATTGTTGGTGGTACCTTCTGGTGTATAAGCGCGATTTTCAGCTTCAACTGTTGTAACATCTTCTGAACCTCCACTGGTAGTAACAGCGCCAGTATTTTCATAATCAGTGACAAGATTACCACAACATACGATGTTTGCAACGGCCAAACCGGCGAGTTTGTCATCTATCGTCTGGCAGAACATAGGACGATTCCTTATCCGTCTTCGGGATTTAAGACTGGATTTGCGGATTGGATTTATGACAGGCAAATCTGTCCTCGGCTGAATCTCAACAAGATCTTCGTGTAAATTTTTAACAATTGCAAGTGGTGAGCAGCGTAACACTTCAANCAATGACTGACATATTGTTTGTTATGTATAAATTTATGCACTTCACTAAAACGAAGTTGTACACTCAGATCAGTTTCATCCAATTCCCCGTCTAAAGGTATCAATGAGAAACTGTCGTAGTTTGGATCAGGACTTCCTATTTCAAACTCCTCATAGATGTCACAGAAACTGGTATTGGGACTTCCTTCTAGGAACTGAAAAATGTGCATTTTTTGACACAATAAAATCCTTCTGAGCAGGGTTGCAGAGTCAAATGGACTCCTGTGAACACTAAGGATTAGGGTAAGAATTTTTTTATCCAACTCCGACTGCTAAAGTTCATTTAAATGCAGCCAATTTTTCATAAATATGTAATGTTGTTAAATTTTTTTTGGAAGGAAAATTATGAAAGGTATTGGCAATGACTTTAGACTCATAAATACTCAGACTATGACTAATAGTGGGAGTTAGCATCCTAGTTACACTAGGTGTCAGAGTCCGACCTTATACCTCTGACTTTGCTTCTGCATACCAACACTACATACCTTGTACACTGCAATTTTTGGTGACTTGCATCTTCTACAGCTTGCAAATTTTAGCAAGACATCCACTGATTTAAAAAGTGACACTCCGTCAGAACTATTTCCAAGAGTTTGTGGAGGACTAAAAATTTGGGGTTAAAAGTTAACTTAACAGAGTAATACTCCCAGACAATGTAAAATGCTCACCAATGCTTGTAAGTTGCCAACACCTCCATGAACTCCTGGTTTAGTACAGGCACGTAACTGTTACAACCATACAAAGGTGGGAATAGCAGAAATCCGAGGTGCTCTTTTGTGCTTTTGTTCTAAACAATATATTGTACATAAACTGGGCTATTGGTTTAAATTGCACATGTTAGAGATCTGATCTAAAATGGTGTGCTATCATAATTATGTGCAAACAAGATAATAGATAACATATTGATGCGACACTTTTGTTGATTCGGTGTTTGTAATTAGTGCAATATGTTTAGTGCTTTGGAACAGCTTGCAACAATAACTCTCATGCTTTTTCTTAACATCTTCTGTAATTTAACCTGATCTGTGGTTTTTAGTACAATTTTTTTCTAGCCATGATCCAGGTATCCTTAATAACAAATACAATGCCAATGTATATTTGTTAAACACGGACATTTTTACAGAGTTTTTTGCCAATTTTAAAATAAAGCAACTGAGGCTCAAGCTAAAATATTATCAGAGTATTTCATTAAACTGTACATTGCATACCTGGAGTATTCATACAATACTATTTGACAACAGCAATTACACAAAAAAAAACTATAAATTTGTCTTGGCTTTAGCCCGTTAAGCTTATCCTTAACATGCCAGCCCCTGTCATTTTCCCAACAGATGTTGACATGCCACCTACAAAATGTTTAGACACAAATAGTACAAATGCGCACGTTTTTCTGTAGTTCTTTTCTCTTCTCTTGGTAGGCAGGATGCTCAAGATACTGATATGGGTGCATGTAGCACATTTTCCAATTGTGTTCAATCTTGTATTCTGCATCCAAAAATGTGGATGTCATGTACTGTGTAATACTTTCCTCACTATCAAATTGCTGTGAAGTATTTCCTCCAAACATTGCAATGAACTGATCGACATGTAGTCCTAAAAATGATGACTACATCTAAAAAGTAAATGAATGCCACAGTAAACATAATATAGAAGTTTAGTTTATTTTGTGCATGAGTAAGAGTAATTATGTTGTTTACTGTTCTCCCAAANATGTAGCACATTTTCCAATTGTGTTCAATCTTGTATTCTGCATCCAAAAATGTGGATGTCATGTACTGTGTAATACTTTCCTCACTATCAAATTGCTGTGAAGTATTTCCTCCAAACATTGCAATGAACTGATCGACATGTAGTCCTAAAAATGATGACTACATCTAAAAAGTAAATGAATGCCACAGTAAACATAATATAGAAGTTTAGTTTATTTTGTGCATGAGTAAGAGTAATTATGTTGTTTACTGTTCTCCCAAATTTTTTTATGTACAGCCCTTAGTTTACTATCGTTTGCCGTCAATTTTAACAACTCCCTGAAAAAAATATGATGCGGTCCGAAAAACATGGGTTTATATGCTTTGAGAGATAGCTTTGTTATTTGTACAAAAAAACAGCATTGAAAACTTGCAACTGGGCGACAATGTTATTTGAGACTTCACCAAATTCTACCAAAACACAGTACAGCCACAACTTGCAGGCAGCAACCACAGGCGCGCTGTTAGGGAAGTTCGGATGACCGAAAGGAAATTGGAACTGTTTGTTGATTACAAGTAAACCTTTATCTTGTTATTTTGCGGTTGACTAAAACAACATGTTACATTTGAAATACGTATTTTATTTTCAATTATTTAGTTGATTTTCTTGTTTGGTACAAATAGTTAGTTCTCTGATTAGGGGATTTACCGGCGATAGCGGAACTGAAACTCCATTCAATTCTTTTTGCAGGGCTGTTTGTTCTGTAATTCCTTAATCGGAATTTATCGTTGCAATTTTTCGTCTTGTCAGTGGTATGAGATGATGACTTTTATTCACTCAATNAATCAGTGACAAGATTACCACAACATACGATGTTTGCAACGGCCAAACCGGCGAGTTTGTCATCTATCGTCTGGCAGAACATAGGACGATTCCTTATCCGTCTTCGGGATTTAAGACTGGATTTGCGGATTGGATTTATGACAGGCAAATCTGTCCTCGGCTGAATCTCAACAAGATCTTCGTGTAAATTTTTAACAATTGCAAGTGGTGAGCAGCGTAACACTTCAACGGAATTAAACGAAGATGATCCAACTCTAAAATCGACATTTTCCAATCGCCTTGCTTCGACAACAAGTGGCAGTATTGTTGAAGATTCGTAGTCGAACTCTTGAGTCATTTTATCCACGCGTTTTCTCTTTCGCGACTCTACTAGTTTTCGTTTCGGTCTTGACGGGAGCGGCTCTCCGGGAAGAACAACTGTTTTACGAGGACGACCACGTTTTCTCCCCCCAGGGGTCCCACTTGTAGGGGTCGAAGCTGTGCATGGAGCTGCAATGATCCCGTGGGTGGGTGCTTGAAGTGCCTGTGGCGTGTCAGGAACAATCAGTATACTTGAGTCTGTGCTATCAGGATGTCCATTGTCAGGTGTGTAGCTCATTTGCTCAGCAACCACTGTTTCAACACATGGGCTATCCACGCACACGGAATCTCCATTGCTTTGTGCATTATTTGTAGGTGTCATATTATTCTGTTTTGGTAAATCTTTCTGTGACCAAGCATTTGGAGATTCTTCAGTCAAAGGAGGTGACAAAATGTCAATGTCAGCATTCTGGCAGTGGTAAGTTGTTTCTGAGTTGTTCTCTTCCATATTAAAGTCAGCATCGCTATCTTGCAATCTGGTTGGGGTTGCTAGAGTGGGCCTCTGAGCATCGGAACTTTCCACCCTGACAGCTCTTTGCACAGCAGGCGGATCCACAAGGTTTAAATCCTTTATAACTTCTGTAGACTGCTCCTTAACTGGAACTGTTTCAACAAGCATATCACTCAGCATGTCAAATATGTTGTCCTCATTCTGAGTAACCATGATCTCCAGAGGGGCACTTGGTTGTGAGACAATTTCATTTGTGTGGTCAACAGGGTTGGCCATTATTAAACCCTCTTTGCTCGTAATAATGCGAGGGATCTGACATGGTGAGGTGAGAAATTCATCCAGGCGGCCACGAATTCCAGCATTGAGCCTTATTGTGGCAGACATTGATTCTATGTTAACATTAAACATCTGGTCAATTTCATTTACTGACTTCCTTGTTGTTGAGTGACATGAAGCTTTTGCAGAGTTTGAATTTTGGACAACCAATGATGAATCTGAGATGACCTCATGTGACTTTGTGCACTCTACAGCTGGCAAAGGCCTATTACTTGTAGCATCTCCGATGTTGATACCAGCATCACAACACAAGGAGTTGATAGAGTGGTTGTTTAAGTTCATCAGCAAATTTTCGGTATCCTCTGTATTGGGACTTTCTGGGATTGGAGTTTCAACATTGATATTTATTAGGCCAGCAGTTAAAGCAGCTTCATTAACAAGGTCAGTGTTTGGACTTGCAGCAAAACTAGTGCTAATCTGCTCATTGTGCAACTGACTGTCAGTTGCAGCAGTAGATGTGTTCTGATCCAAATCCTGCAATAAAGACAGTCAATATACACACAAACAATATATGTACACACACTATACAGATATTTTTTCAAAGGCCAGTACCAAACTTAAAAATACTATGTTCTGAATGACTCACCTTATATAACTGCTGGGACTCAGAGGAATTAATAAAGTTGATGGGCATTCTGTGTCTAACATCACCTTGGTAAGATCGGTCACTGCTGGCAATAGAATCTTTATCACTGTGTGCATCTATATTATATTGAAAAAACGATTAAAACGTGTCAAAAAAATGTAAAGAGTTGTATCAGTTACATAACAAAATAACCTTTTTTTTTTCCAAGGCTAGTTTAATTGCAAAAACACTAACATTTGTAAAATAACAACGACATAAAATACCCTCTGGATAACAACAAAAACAAAGAAAAAGTTTAGGAACAAACCTATTTTAAGCAGGTAATTACCATTTTTCTTTAAAACTTTTTTCTTTACTTTTATCCGCCGGACTATTGGTCGGGGCACAATAAAAGGCCTCAGAGGTAAAAAACTGATCAAAGTAACAGGGGTGGTTTGCCTGGGACAACTTCGTGTCACTGAATATGATCCTTTGCTTTTTGTGTCATATAAAAATATCTGCACACAATTTTTTCAATTAAGAGCAGAAAAACTCTTGACAAAATTTAGGACAACATCATTTATATCTACACACTATGATCATAAGTAGAAAAAATATTGCAATGGCATTTCTGACACAATGACTGACATATTGTTTGTTATGTATAAATTTATGCACTTCACTAAAACGAAGTTGTACACTCAGATCAGTTTCATCCAATTCCCCGTCTAAAGGTATCAATGAGAAACTGTCGTAGTTTGGATCAGGACTTCCTATTTCAAACTCCTCATAGATGTCACAGAAACTGGTATTGGGACTTCCTTCTAGGAACTGAAAAATGTGCATTTTTTGACACAATAAAATCCTTCTGAGCAGGGTTGCAGAGTCAAATGGACTCCTGTGAACACTAGGGTACTAGGGATTAGGGTAAGAATTTTTTTATCCAACTCCGACTCCTAAAGTTCATATAAATGCAGCCAATTTTTCATAAATATGTTGTTAAATTTTTTTTGTAAGGAAAATTATGAAAGGTATTGGCAATGACTTCAGACTCATAAATACTCAGACTATGACTAATAGTTCGAGTTAGCATCCTAGTTACACTAGGTGTCAGAGTCCAACCTTATACCTCTGACTTTGCTTCTGCATACCAACACTACATACCTTGTACACTGCAATTTTTGGTGACTTCCATCTTCTACAGCTTGCAAATTTTAGCAAGACATCCACTGATTTAAAAAGTGACACTCCGTCAGAACTATTTCCAAGAGTTTGTGGAGGACTAAAAATTTAGGGTTAAAATTTAACTTAACAGAGTAATACTCCCAGACAATGTAAAATACTCACCAATGCTTGTAAGTTGCCAACACCTCCATGAACTCCTGGTTTAGTACAGGCACGTAACTGTTACAACCATACAAAGGTGGGAATAGCAGAAATCCGAGGTGCTCTTTTGTGCTTTTGTTCTAAACAATATATTGTACATAAACTGGGCTATTGGTTTAAATTGCACATGTTAGAGATCTGGTCTAAAATGGTGTGCTATCATAATTATGTGCAAACAAGATAATAGATAACATATTGATGTGACACTTTTGTTGATTCTGTGTTTGTAATTAGTGCAATATGTTTAGTGCTTTGGAGCAGCTTGCAACAATAACTCTCATGCTTTTTCTTAACATCTTCTGTAATAATTTAATCTGATCTGTGGTTTTTAGTACAATTTTTTTCTAGCCATGATCCGGGTATCCCTAATAACAAATACAATGCCAATGTATATTTGTTAAACACAGACATTTTCACAGAGTTTTTTGCCAATTTTAAAATAAAGCAACTGAGGCTCAAGCTAAAATATTATCAGAATATTTCATTAAACTGTTCATTGCATACCTGGAGTATTCATACAATACTATTTGACAACACCAATTACACAAAAAAAACTATAAATTTGTCTTGGCTTTAGCCCGTTAAGCTTTATGTCATTTTCTCAACAGATGTTGACATGCCACCTACAAAACGTTTAGACACAAATAGTAAAAATGCACACGTTTTTCTGTAGTTCTTTTCTCTTCTCTTGGTAGGCAGGATGCTCAAGATACTGATATGGGTGCATGTAGCACATTTTCCAATTGTGTTCAATCTTGTATTCTGCATCCAAAAATGTGGATGTCATGTACTGTGTAATACTTTCCTCACTATCAAATTGCTGTGAAGTATTTCCTCCAAACATTGCAATGAATTGATTGACATGTAGTCCTAAAAATGATATGGCTACATCTAAAAAGTAAATGAAAGCCACAGTAAACATAATATAGAAGTTTAGTTTATTTTGTGCATGAGTAAGAGTAATTATGTTGTTTACTGTTCTCCCAATTTTTTTTATGTACAGCCCTTAGTTTACTATCGTTGCCGTCAATTTTAACAACTCCCTGAAAAAAATATGATGCGGTCCGAAAAACATGGGTTTATATGCTTTGAGAGCAACTTGGCGACAATGCTATTTGAGACTTTACCAAATTTCACCAAAACACAGTACAGCCCCAACTTGCAGGCAGCAACAACAGGCGCGCTTCGACTTTGTTAGGGAAGTTCGGATGACCGAAAGGAAAGTGGAACTGTTTGTTGATTACAAGTAAACCTTTATCTTGTTATTTTGCGGTTGACTAAAACAACATGTTACATTTAAAATATGTATTTTATTTTCAATTATTTAGTTGATTTTCTTGTTTGGTACAAATAGTTAGTTCTCTGATTAGGGGATTTACCGGCGATAGCGGAACTGAAACTCCATTTCAATTCTTTTTGCAGGGCTGTTGGTTCTGTAATTCCTTAATCGGAATTTATCGTTGCAATTTTTCGTCTTGTCAGTGGTATGAGATGATGACTTTTATTCTCTCAATTCTATGCATTGTTTGCTTTGTTATTTTNGTTCTGTAATTCCTTAATCGGAATTTATCGTTGCAATTTTTCGTCTTGTCAGTGGTATGAGATGATGACTTTTATTCTCTCAATTCTATGCATTGTTTGCTTTGTTATTTTTACAACAGCAGGTAAGAAATTAAAAAGTGTTGTTGTTTTTGTGTAACCAAATGTTTGTATTGCGATTTTATTTTTTGAAAATCATTTAGAGTTTAATATTTGGGGCTTAGTTTGCAAAGTGTGTTTTGTCTCATAGTATCAAGATAAAAGTTTGATGTTTGTTATTACATGCTCTGTTAAAAATTATCGGTGTTGCACATTGCAGGCAATTAATATTTTTTGTTTACAGATCTTCATTCTGCAGATAAAATGACCAGTTTGAAGCACATCACTGTTTCCGTTGAGACTGGTCATTCTGAAGTTAAATCTATCACATACAATGAGATATATACATTGAATATTGTAAACATGCCAAATAATTCCATTGGTGCCTTGGTGCACATTGCTTGCGAGCACTCAACAGCAGTTCTGAGTTTGGACAAAGACTTTTCATTTGGAAATTATGCAAATGGTTCATCTGTTGGTTTAGTTGTCTTGCGTTCTTCAGCTTTAGACAACTATGCTCATGTTTATTTTCGTCTGTCATCGAACTGCAGTTCTGTGTACAAGGATCAATGCATTGTCACTGCTATATCATATAACAGTAGACAACCAGTACCGGGTGGTTGCAACCTTGTACACAATTTAAACATTTACCCGATGATTGATGTTGTTGAATCCCCAGATGGTTCAGCTAGAGTTAAGTTTTCCTCTGCTAATATTGGCAGCAGCATTGGAGTAAAACCCCCAGTTTGTGATTCAGACTCTTCCAAAAGTTTAAGGCTTCTTTATGATGTTTATATTGATTTCACAGCTACGGCTAATTCAAATCAAAAATCCTCCTGTCAACATTGCAACCGATCACTATGCAACTCTAATATTGGCTATCTTAAAGCATTTTCAAACATTTTCCATAAAAAAACCAGCCATAGCTACAAGGTAGAAACACTGACCAACTCTGACCATGCAAAATACCACCTTGCTGCATATCAGTGTGCTGCAATGATGACTTACATAGTGGTCAGAGACCCAAAACTCGGAACACAGTCTGTGTACATTCCAGCCACAATTGAAATGGAAAGCTACAATGATTCGCAACAAGTGGTTTTGGCATTTAAAATTATATCTCTGATATTAGGAGCTGTGGGATTCTTGCTTTGCCTGGCGGGTCACAGGTGAGCTGTTGATTGCATTGGTTGTTTGTCGTATTTTATATCAATTACAATACTGTATATGTCCAACTGGGGCCTGTTGCCCAGTTTTTCTTAAAATGGCATGTGGGGTCAGGGTCCATGTTTATTGCACTTTAATAAAGTAATTTTTGAATTACACTTTCCTTACATAGTCTTCACCATGCCATTTATGGAAACTCCCTTTTCCGTGCCTAATTTGTGAGTTTTTGAAAAAAATTTTTAAAAATTTTGTTAGGTTACTTAATTTGGTTTAATTATTAGATTCGTAAACCATCAATACTGCTGATATTTAAGGCTAAGAGATTTCTGACAATGTAAAATAACTGTAATTTAATGCGTACAAGCTTTGAAATAATGACTTTCACTTAATATTATAATTTATACCTATTTCTTTACGATACAGGTTCTTCGTCTTTGAACTGTTTTTTATGTCAGGATTGTTTTTTTGCTTGTTGGCATTAAGTTTCATGGAGGGTTTTGGTCTATGGCTTTACAGTAACAGTCTGAACTTTGCCATTATAGCAGGTTGGTCATTTAGCTGTAATAGCAGTAATGGTTGAAACTTTCAATGGAAAACAGCTTTGTTAACAAATGTTTATTTGTGTGCATTGGACATCATTGTGTTTTGTTTTTAAGACTGTTACATTCCCATGTTATGTAAACTAGATACAAATACAAAGTGTTAATTAATTGCATGGTTAATATCAGGCAGATTTGCTTATGAGCATTATAAGTTAACTTACAACATTTGTGCATTATAAGTTAACTTACAACATTTGATTTCTTCAGTTGTTGGGCTCCTTGGATCAATATTAACAACTTTGTTGTGGTTTCGATTTGGAAAAGCTGCAATGTTTAGTTCAATCATTGGTGTTGTTGGGGGATTCTGGTTTGCTTGTATAATTTTTATCACTCCCTTGTCAAATGTGACAATATTTGAGTAAGTATTTATTTCCATGACTCAAATTTAATAATTCCGTTTTAGGTATACATGATTAAAAATTTCATTTTACATGTTGAAAGGCTGTCTTTTGCTTTCTGGTGACTGTGAGTCAACATGTAGTTAATTAAATCATTGCTAATTGCTTGGATAAACTGCTTGCCCTTTGACAAGTATATTGCATTAAAAGTTTAATCAGGCAGCTATTTATTACTTCCGACCTGCCTAAACTGCAGTCTTTATCAAGTGTACTTTGTTTTAAAACAGGTATCGTGCAACATTTATCCTTTGCCTTCTCTGTGGATGTATGATCTACATATTGGCATTAATTCTTACTGTCAAGATGCATAGAATGTGCATTATCACCTCAGCATTGGTTGGATCATATCTTGTTGTGGCGTCATTTGGATCTAGTTACTGGTATTGCTCTGTTGTGGGCCAGCTGATTCTCATCTTAGTTCGAAAGATGGCTACCGTTCCTCTACTTGATGCTACGATTGTGTATCCACTCTACATGTTAGGTTCGTACATTTTTCATAACAAGGCAGAGCTGTGTATTATCAGCTGTCTGATTCTAATATTTTATGAGCTGTTTTGTTCTAACCCATCCAAATCAACTCATTTTTGCAACGTATCAAT
>QXVZ01028539.1:0-13909 GCA_008931825.1 Phallusia fumigata
AGTAGCTGATGCATTAAATCCCCCTAATGTCAATTTTTTGCAAAAGTAAGCTATCTGTTTTTTATTTAGTGCTTAGGGTTTTACAAGTCAAGTTTAAGCGTTAAAATTGGTTCTAAAGCGATCAAATTCAGCACACAGCTTACAAAATCAATCCTCTAGTAATTAATGTGACCACTTACATAACAAGAACAACAAATCAGGGTTGACGAAATATAGCACACGTCATTCTGAGTCAGCATTTGACGTATCCAATTCCCTGACACATATGTTTTCGACATATACGTACCTGGAGCATAGCGACAACTGATTAGAACATAGAAATGATGATTTAACAGTTTCCGTCCTGGTTGCATGCGATTCATTGATCCTCGATGTTTAAATAAGGAGTTGCATTACACAATGTATAACTGTGTCGCTTAGACTGTATTTATGCTTCTAGCAAAT
Source organism: Phallusia fumigata (assembly GCA_008931825.1). Taxonomy (NCBI): domain Eukaryota; kingdom Metazoa; phylum Chordata; class Ascidiacea; order Phlebobranchia; family Ascidiidae; genus Phallusia; species Phallusia fumigata. Next base: position 445 of record QXVZ01028539.1, read on the forward strand.
ACGTTAAAGTAAGGTCAAGATTTTGTGACAAAAGCTTATGGCCGCTGTGCTAAGGGAATTTGTTGATGCTGTCGTAGATTCGAATCCCACTGCAGCACGGTCAGGCATTGAACATGCATGACTACTTTAGGCTGATCCCAGGCTGACAAACACAGATAATTCAAAAACTGTTGACTTAACCTAACCATGCTTTCTTGCTCTAGGGCGCCCACTCAAGGCCCAGATGGTTCCGTCATGAAACCAATCAACATCTTCCAAATGACCGGTGACGTACTGCTCGGTCCACCCCGCAATGGCGTCACCAGGCGTTACATCATGGTCCACTTCGACTGCCCAGTCCAGGCTAGCGTAAGTGACGTCATAATTGATCATTTGTGGTGTACATAATTGACGAGGGGCAACTCTAAAATACGCAATCTACGCAATCTACGCGATCCACGCAATCTAGCCTAATTCAAAGCAATCCAGCCAGGTTGAATGGATTAGGCACACGTCTTGGTTTAATTCAACACAATCTGGAATGCCCAAGTTAGGCAGGGCAACTTTAAAATACGCAATCTACGCACATTTTGGCATTCCAGATTGCGTTAAGTTATACCAGGCTTTTGCCTGAATTGCGTTTGATCAGTGTAGTTTGTACAGAATGCGTGCCTAACCTGTTCCTAGACTGAGTGCCTAACCTAATCAGGTTGAACTAAACCAGGCTGTGTGCCTAATCTACTCAAATTGCTTCAAATTAAAACAGATTGCGTAGATTGCGTGGATTGCGTAGATTGCGTATTTTAGAGTTGCCCATTGACGAGTTGTCCAATAAAACACTTTGATTGAGGACAGCGATTAAACACCTTTTAAAGACTTTGTAATACATCACTTTGTTTTAGACTGTTTTTATAACTTTTATTTGTAATATACCTACACAATTTACGGTTTTAATAGTCTTTAAATAGACAATCTGTATCATGTTTTCAAATCAAGTACCAAATAAATATCACTAACGACGATCTTTGTTCTACAGTTCTGGAACGCCCGTTTGACATTGGCAGACAATGGACATTATGAATTGATTCAGGAAAATCCGGAGCACATTCGTTCAGGAGTCGTTTTTTACACGGCCAACTTCCAGGGATCGTGCAATGCTGCTATTGTTCCATATGCTAAGCTCGTCAGAGACGAGTAAATGTATTGAGAAAGTGCTTATGTTGTGTATTTGTCTGTTTTTTTTTCAACAACGGCTCTTATCACACGAGGAATTTTTTATTGTGACATCTTACATTACAAGTTTAACAATAACAGTTCATCACAAAAAATTTCATCTTTTAGTTGATCTTTTGTGTCTAAACTTAGTTTTTTTTTGTATTCATGTTTATTTATCACACTTCAGTTGCACTTATACTGTGATTCGCGACGATAGTAATGAACAGAAATAAAGACGAATTGTAGGCTAAAGCAATGGCTTTCCTTTGATCAGAATCGAAACAGCAGGAACCTCGGGTACACAACCTTTATATATCGTTACAGCCGAAAGTGGTGGTTCTGTTGTCAGTTTGCTGTGCTGTATATTGATATATGTGTCCATTTTAGTACTATTTTTGCACAACATGAAACTGTAAACAAAACTACGGCATAGGAAATATATATCAGCATCTACAGATGAAACACGCTACTTGTCAAACGAAAAACTAATAATATTTTTACTTAAACATCGGCGAAAGAATGGTCTTTATCCGTCTTCTTATTTTTACTATTTCTTCGAATTCCACTTGTGAAACACAGTCCCAGCTAATAAACCACCAGCACCGACCGCAATCGCTGGGACAGCAGCGACCGCACCAATCGCCGCGCCTGCTGCTATACCTAAACCCCATCCAATGCCCACACCAATGAAAATTCCTTTATTGAGTGGTTCCTCTTCCTTACCTTTTCCTGGCGCTTCTAAAAATTATTATCCAGCCTTTAAAATCGGTGACATATTTTAATGGGAGATCAAGTCTCGAGCACTTACCACCTTCGGAAGACATTGTGACAAATGTTGTGTCAGCAGCTGCGACGCAAAAGCGTTACTTAATGTCCTGCAACAAGTCAAAATGTAAATGATGCAAAAAACACAAATACAGAATCTTTTTGATTATCACTTGACTAGGCCGACACTGTCCGTTCTGTATGGAACTTTTTGTTTTGATGGTGGCGCAATAAAACAACTGACGCTATAATAACGTCGAGACAGTGAGACAGTTAAACACAAGATACGAAATTATATTGTTTCAATTATGGCGCAAGAAAAAAACCTACATTGACAATGTCGGCATTGTTAGGTTACGCGTTGGCTGAGCCTTTTTCGATATCTTTTAAACTTTCTGGCTATTGTAAAGCGGATATTCGATCCCAGATCATGTAAAGATCTTGTCGCACACAGTTCACACACGGACAGGAAAGCGTGGGAAACTGTTTTCCATTTTTTCAACTGTGTCTGAAATGAACAAATGTACATTGTATGTCGAATGTTGTCACGTAAAATGTTTGAAGGCTATTCGCCCGAATATAAAAAAGTTTAAAACAATTCAACTTTTGCTGGAATAACGCCCTGAAAACTAAACCAGCGCAATCTTTTAGTGCAATAGGTTTTATATTTCAGTTAAAATTGTTATGGTTGAGTTTAATAACTTTCTAGTGGGTTCTCTCTGTCAAAAACCAAATTTCACTTTATGTCGCGTATTTATTTTTTGGTCGTTTTGTGTCCTCGATTACCAGTTTAAGCGCCTATTTATAGGTACTTAGAGAATTAACTCACAATCTTTTAAACTTGCGCAAGATCCTACATTTACAGTAAAATGGGGGAAAACGCCAAACTTTCGCAGTCCGTACAATACATTCCATAGAAAAACAAGTTTTCAATTCCACTGATTTCTATGCAGCATTACGAAATTACTCATCCGTGAACACGTACTTATTCACTTTTTGCCGGTTGTAGGTCACAGAGTTATTTTAGTGTTTCTTGAGTTGTACAAGTAAAAAGCTTGATCAAAATTGTTGTCGAAGATAATGAAGTTTTATTTGTGACAATTAACAAATTTGTTATGCGTATTTTTTTGCAAATTACATCTGAAATCGACTGTGTCGTACGACGCACAATATTGTTAATTATATTAAATGATAAAGATTACCTTAAAAAATTTCCTTTAGAAATTTAAGTTTATAAGTTTAAATATAGAATCTGGCCACAATGTTTCGCTCGCTGCAAGCCAGACAGCAACTGGTCAAATTTGCCCAACAATGCTACACCACTCAGGCAGCTGCAGCCACATCAGGCTCATCAGCTAAACTCAGCGTGTTGCCAAGTGGCCTGCGAGTTGCAAGCACCAACGAAAATGCCCCAGTTGCACAACTCACTTTGCTCGTTAATTCTGGGAGCAGGGATGAATCTCAGGCAAATCTTGGCATCACTCATTGTCTGCAGTGTACTGCTGGGTTGACTGGTTCACGAAACACAGCATTTTTGACCACTCAGCTACTATCATCGCTTGGTGCTGATTTACAAGTCACCGCTGGTCGCGAGCACACTCTGTACAACGTTCGATGCAACCCTTACCATGCTCAACAATTGTTTACCGATGTCGTAGCCCCGACCATTCTGGGTGCCAAATTCCCATGGTATGAAATAAATGATGTTGTTTCAAGAATGAAATACCAAAAAGCTGTGGCAACCAGTGATCCATGTTTTACTTTGATGGAAAGTGCCCACAAGGTAAGATGTGTTGTTATTTAATATGAACATTTTAAAAAATCATTAGCCAACTTTTTATTATCACATGTCATTTTGGATGACACAGCATTTGTCGAAACGTAGAAAATGTTTTACACACAAGCACTGGCTTGTAGCTTATCAAAACTATCGCAGGTCGTGTTTAGTAAAACGTCTACTTATATTTTTTAGGCATCTTTTAAAGGGTCCCTCTCCAACTCAGTAATGAGCCCGGATTATATGATTGGTCATCACACCTCGGAAATGTTGCGAGCAAAATTTGATTCTTCTTACAATCTCCATAACATGGTTTTGTCTGGATCTGGTATCAGCCATGATGCTCTTACTGATATTGGTTCATCATGTGATGTTGGAGATGGTTAGTGGATTTTTACTTTTATTATAACCTTGTAAGTGTAGTAAGCCATTTGCATTAAATTTGTTTGTTTAAAATACAACCAGGATCTCATTTTGAATGTGCAAACTGCTATCTTCTGCATTAAAAAAATGATGGTACTTTCAGCCAGATTAGCTGAAATATGTTGTTTTTATTTCTGATCACCATGTGACCCTTAGGGCAAGGCAAATATACAATGTCAAATACATAAAAAGCAGCTAGAACATTTTAAAAATATGTGTGAATTTATTCACACAGTGTCATATGTTCTGGTGACCGAGTTGTGTATCAATACTTTAGTTCTTATCTGAGTTTGAGTAGTGATTGTTACTAGCAAATTAACATGCAGGTTCAACTAGTTCACGGTCAGCATCTCAATTTATTGGTGGTGAACTTCATGTTGGCGATCCAACCACGCTTGTGCATGCTGCTCTCACATTCGAAGGTGTTGCATTGAATGACAAGGATGCTGTTGCTCTTTCTGTACTGCAGTACGCACTCGGTATGTGTTGAATTGTGGTAAAACTCTTCACAAGATTGGGCCTACTTTCAACTAGATACCTGCAAAACATGCCATGTGTGCTTTTGTTCCACCTAGATGTATAAAGCAATGGTTGTTTTTTCTTCTCTACCATGCTACTCGTTCTTCGGTGCAATTATATAGTTGTACAACAGAATTAAAATTTTAAGCCAACATCTTAACTTTTACCTCCGTTTGACACGTGGCCTATATTGTAATAACACAAGACACCTTATTTTGATAGAAGTTTAAACAACCATGCTATATATCTGTCCACTGAATGGGAGGACCATATGACAAAATTTAAAAAACCAAAGGGAATAAAATGTTTTTGTATTAAATGAAAGAGACAAACAATGTCTAGTTTGTTTTTAGTTTGCTAGTAATTAAGGGTATTTTAGTTATTTTTGCATGCTAATAGCTACATGCCACAGGAATTATAAAATGTATGTATACATATCCAATGATACAACATTTTGTATATTAATTTGTTGCATTTTATTCTTTTTATTTTACAATTTTAACTATTCTGCAGTAAAAGAATTGTTTTGGGATGTCTATTCTTAACACTATTTATACAGCACACTTTTATCAAAATCTGTCCTCTATAACATCAATCTATGTTGCTGGTTTTCAGGTGTTAACGGCAACATCAAGCGAGGATCTGGCCTCACCCATGGCTTGCTCAACCCGGCAGTCGAAAAATCAACCAATAGCGTTTTCTCAACCAACACATTTTCTGTAAACTACTCCGACACCGGGTTATTCGGCATCTACGTTGTATCGCCGCAGGAGAGTATCAACACAGTTTTACAGGCTGTGTCAGCGGAGTGTAAGAATGTAGCCTCCAAAGGCCTGCCAGATGCGGCAGTTAATGGGGCAAAAGAACGCCTCAAGTCCGCTATTCTCATGGATGCCGAATGCATGTCGAAAACCGTGCAAGACATGGCTGTACAAACCTCTGTACTCGGCACCATTGCTTCGACGTCGAGTATAATCGGTCTTATCGACGGTGTATCGGCTAATGACGTCTCTAGCGTGGCTTGTCGTGTGCTTGGCGGTCAACGGGGCTTGGCTACTGTAGGCAGAGGCAGTGATGGACCTTTCTTGCGGGAACTTTAACTATTCTGTTCTCTGTTCTGGATAAGTTTCAAATATTTCTAGTTCAAATTTGTTGTTTAAAAGTTGAGATAAGTTCGTACGATTTGACTAGTGTTTAGTAAGTCAAATCGCTGCAAGATATTAGTTCCAACATTCTGGACTGTTTAGGACTCTTTGCTTTTGACAAAATATCAGCGAGTTCATGTCTGTTCGTTTGCCAAGTCGAGAAAGTTATTTATCTGTTACAGTCGGAAATAAACAACTTCTAAGTAAATGGTCTGATGCCATTTTCTCCTGGCCGTGTATTTAATTTCTTAGAGTCGCAAAAATCGTACACATTCGGTAGAACATAGCGATTGATACCAACTAGGCATGGCTAAAAAATTTAAAAATCCATGCGTATTCCAACTGCAACCAAAATTACGGACCAGCAACGACGTTACGGCCTTATAAAGGATGGAAATATATATAGAGTTTAAAGACGGTATTCAATTGATTTTGAAGATAGTTATGTTAAATGAGCCCTTGTACGACAGTGTGTGCTTGGCGCTTTGCCCAATTGAAACGAGAAATGCCATTTATTAATCAAAGACCGCCCAATAAAACTAAACTCATGTTTTTCACGCAAATTTTGCAAAAATTCTCCCGCTTAATGTAAATACACGTTTGGTGTTACAATTTCGGCACAAAGTAGAGAGGAATAATCAAATACAAAAAGGCAATGAAATTTTTGCTACGCCTTGAAGCGACCAAACAGAAATCAAAATCGAGTCTGATATGATTTTATGTTCATCCAGGCAACTCTTGATCTTTTCCGTTTTCTTCTGTCGGTTCCTTCTTAGTGTCGTCAGCCGGGGTGACTTTGTTCACGTGATAAATTCCTCTCCGTGTGACCTGCGGCAAAAATAAATGTCAACAAAAATTTACAACCGCACGAGGGCGCTACAGAGTCAAAGTTAAGGTTTTACTTCTGTGTGGCAAATAACACCGGGTTTAAATGACAAACATTTCTGTTAGTTTTCCTTCAGCATGACTGGAAGAAATGACCCAGTTGTTTTTACAAAGACCTTTTATTCATTCCAAGGGAAGAAACGACGTCAGAAGTAACCAAAAAAATAAAGTTAACAAGGAAAAACTTACTAAATAAAGGGAAATAAACACAAAATAAATAAAAAGATTGACTTGTTATTAAGGGATTGATGTCGCGTATAAAATGGAAGCACAATAATAAGGGTAGACGTTGTTGCAAAATGAGAGCTTGTATTCGAGCAAACAATTATTGCATGCGTGTCTCAACCAAACATTCTTTCTCCACCAGTGGAAAATATATCACAAGCGAGGTAATATGAAAACCTTGTTAGCATTTTTGCACAAGTTTAAAGTAAAAATACGTTGAACTAAAGCTGTATAGGTTTATCTCTTTTCCTTTGAACTTGTTCCTCTCATTCGATTTCGCGAGGCTTTTGATTGTTTTTTCGCCAACGCAACCAATGCCCTGTGTATCTGTTCATAGTATGGCCAGTTCTGGAGCCAGTCGCTTTCCTGATAAGGTTCCATAAGTTGATTATTTCTTCCGACGTTTTCGCCTCCTTCCCGAGTCGACGGTCTCGTCGCTTGCTGCGCCTTTGATTTGTTATTGGAAAAATTCTGGTCCAAATGGACACCAGTGATAATCATTGGTTCAGGGTTCGAATCCTGGCTGGTGCGATGCTCAGGGGCGATTTTCTTTGTATGCTTATGGTTCTAAAATTGAATATATTTTGGTGTAGGCAGTAAAAATAGAAAAATAAACAACAAAACCACCACCTACCGCTTGTTTTCTTCTGCAACAACTTACAACGTATTTATTCGATGTACGTCAGTTTGTTACGTTGCTTTAGTAGACTAAATGCAACAACTGTTTATGCTGATAAGCGTATATTTTTATGGTACGACCGCCACCCGTCCTTATTAAGCAAACATTTTTCTTTGCACAAACATGATTGTACAGATCCATACAGCTTTACGCGAAGCACTCTGTCGACCAGACCAGTTTTAAAACAATTTAATGCGAACAAGCAAAAGTGTTCGAAAAGGGCTTTACTTAATTTACCTCCAGAAACAGACACGATTTTATTCTATTTCATTTCTAAAAAAATTGACCCCGAGTCATGTTGTAAATTTTCTCAAATTCTTCCAGAGAATTTGACTTGCCGCGAATTTTTGCACCATGCGCGTGATGCACCGAGCACAGAGGGCATTAGATGCGCGCCATCTAGTGGACTCGGATTTGTATTGGGATTGTTGGCCCTCTGCTGTTAGGTTTCCGGGCAAATGCCTATCTGGCCAACGCGCTTAAACGGCCCTGACATGGTTCAAATGCGGTTGGTAATAGTTTTTCAAACTTACCAGTCGGAAGAGAAGAACAGCGGACAGAGCCACGAGCAGAAGACACGCCAAAGCGATGACAATAATCGACCACGTTTCGAGAGTCCCGGATGCCGTTGCTACGTCACCTTCATTCGCTACAGCGTCTTCGCTCGTAGCAAGTGACGTTGTAGTTTCGTTTATCACCTGCGCGGGGGTGCCTGCATGGGTGGTTTCAAAGTACTCGTATTGTTCCGTTGTTGGGACGTTGTGTGACGTAAACACCATGAAACACGTGACCATGAACGTGTTGTCACACTTCACTGAATCCTCCATGCTAATTGAGTACGACCCTGAAGTGCAGTATGTTGTAACCGTGCCGTCGAGGGTGGCGTTATTGTCATCTGTCCTGTTAAACTTGTGCCTCTGTGGGTTTGGTGATTGTGTCTCGGCGCAGGTTAGCCTCAGGCTTCGGTCATTGCTTACTTCTACCGAGCCGATAGCATCCTCAGGGGAATCCTGGCAGTGCACCCATGCGCGACCGCTCAGGTTTGCGATGAAATAAGTTCGACTTTCCCACAATGCTCTGGTCTGGGGCTGGCCCTCGCACTCCACCTGGCGGTAAATAAATTAAATGATTTATGGTTTTAACCTAGTTTGCTTGAAATGCCCTGCAATTAACCATTGGTATTTAATTAAGAGCCCAACGGGTGTACTGTGGAAATTGATAACAACAGAAACCGAAATATGAGCAAAACTGGGTTCTAGAACAATATGTTTTAAGACAATTTAAGATGTTGAAACTTTACTTACTAGTTCTTCGTCTTCCCCTTCGTCGTTACAAATAATCGCTGGCGAATATTCAGGTATTGCTTTAAACTCTTCACATTCTGGTCTCGTCGTTGAATTTGTTGTCGTCAACGTCGCCACTGTTACTGTTGTTGTTGTTGTTGCCGTCGTTGGTATTGTTGATGTTGTGTTCGTTGTCGTAGAAGCCAAAGTGGTTGCTAATAAATATTTTTTAAATTATATGTAATTTTACATTAAAGGCAGAATGGAAGAATTGAGAGTTTTAAATGGAAATCTGCAAATCAACTTCTGCCATGGCTTACAGACAGAATTGCGCATTTTGTTGACGCTGTGGCGGTTTTCCTTCAAACTTTGATGCTAAATGTTGGGCAAAGTGTAAAATCTCATTGGTAAAACAAATTGTCAAAACAACAAGATATTAATAACGTTGTAAAAAGTTGATCTTATTTTATTAAATCAAATAATTCCCATCAAAATGTCGAAATTCTGGCTCTTTTAAAGCCATAATGTTCGACTAAATTTGACTGGTTAATTTGTCTAAACTAAGACTCCTTTTGGTGGTATAAATTAGACTTTTCTAGCTCACCCCTTGCTAAATGGAAATGCTTGGAAGGCCGACTCTGGTTCGGTATGACGCCTCTTGTAGGCCTGATGTACTATGATTTAAAAATCTGAATTGTTGTTTCGAGCAGTGTACCTGTTTCTTGTGTCGCTTGCGTTGTGTTGTCGGCAAGAGTTTGATTGACGTCGGATCCGAGTTCAGCTCGTTTCTGCTTGTCACGGGTCGTTGGTTTCACGACACGCTTGGTTGGTCTCGGTGCAAGTGGCAACCAAGGGAAATACCCGAACCTCGTTGTGGTTCTTGGTGGCGGGGCAGTTGTCAGTTTTACTAAACAAAAAAGTGATATGTAGCTAAATTAAAAACATAACTGCCAAAGAACTTCGATGTTATGAAATGCAAAAATGTGTTTATATTTGTTAATGTTTGTTTTTAATGCTCATAATCCATTAAAAACTGGGAATTGGGGTATTGTTTTAAGTCTTTTTTAGTTTCGTTTTTTAAAACCTTGTCCCAAACTTTGTACCAAAACTTCAACTTCTTACCATCCTACTTTTTCGTCTTGGCAATCACAAACGCTTGCATTATTTAGAAAGTGATTAAGATAAGATATAGCGAATAGGGTCTGTGTACCTTACGAGTTCCTGCAGTTCAAAACTTTTGCAGCCCTTTGTAGTAAAACGTTGTTGGCTTTTGTCTCGATGTTATCCATGACTGTTAACAATGTTTACATTCCATTGCAAACGTTTTTGTTATCTGATACCAAGTTAAAAATTGTCTTTCTCACTTTGTGTTTCTATGTATTCTCTTTTACTGGCGGTTTTGAAAATATAATCAAAGCAGTTCTGGGCATGTTCGTTTGTAATTTAGAAATAGTAATTTAGAAAATATGCCGACAAAACGGAACATCAGACTAACTTATTCGTAAACTGATATGCAGAGCACATCAAGCGTCGGTTTAGCCCGTTTTGGTCGATGTGTTTATGGAGAAAGCCCAAAACTTTTTTTGCAAACCACTCAAACCATCCTTTAAAACTCAAAGACGATTTTTTACAAATTCATGTCTTTAGTTGACTTTATGAAGCCTGTTGGCAAACCAGCTTTAAGCTTGCAGATTTGTATTGAATGCCACTTTACTGCCCTCGAATCAAACTTACGTATATCGCATGTGCAAAGCTCCGGTCCTTTTTGGTTGCAGAGATCACCATAGCAACACAAGGCACAAGATCTTGGGCAACTATGGTCGTTCTGATCCCTGTTGATATTGCAAGCGTGCGCTTGGTAGCATGACTTCATGATCTGAGCTATTCCCAGCGAATCGTTCCGTACTTCGGTGTAGCAAACGTTCTGAGCACAAAAACCGGATTCACTTAGTGAGGTGGTTCCCGATCTGGGAGGGAATTTTATGAGTTATTGAGAGGAATTTCCACTTTATAGTTAAGTTATTTATGATAAGTGTAGTGTTTTTTTTAAGGTAGACCAGTGGTTCCAAACCTTTAAATATTGCTTTATATCACTTTTCGTCTAATAGAGGAGGAATGAAATGTTCCAAATAAGCAAAGAAGGAAATGCATCAAAAGTGTTTCACACAAAACAAACTTTCTAAATGTAGGTCGAAATTCAAAAGATTCCTTGTTTCAAAGATTAGTATACTTTGGTAATTGTTTTAATGAAACTAGTCTTTTTTACCTGATCTATTCCGCACGTTTTCACGGTCAAACATTCCTCTTCCGATCTTGCAGCGTTGCAATCGTAACACTGCAAACCTGGTTAACACATTGAGTTTAAAGATTTGCCCTGGTACAAATGTTGACAATTCTTTCAGCAAAAATTGTCGTGTACCCCTATGATTTCGAACTCGAATTTTATATTATTTAAAGTTTTTGTTGAAATATTACCATTTTTTAAATAGGACTTCGTTACTTCAGCATTAGTTACTCTTTTTAGTTAATTACTCATTCTTCACAAACTTTTTGTCCTTGCTACTTATAAGTAAGATTTAATCATTTTGTGCTTTTCAGTGTTACTGGGTCTTTTCCGAACTCTAATTATTTTATCAAACGAACGTCCGATTTTAAGATTTTAAACTTAAGTTGAATTTTGGTTTTGTTCATAAAAATGTTGTCTTGATTTGAAACTGAACCAATCAAATTTTCTGGCATCAGTAAGTTTAAAATTTAAAAAAGTTTCGACGAAAAGCATTTGAATTTTCCAAGGCTCAAAGAATTGAGTAAAATTTACACAAGAGAAAACAACAATGATTTTAAAAGTATCTTGATAAACGAACATAACAGGTAGAGGATTTGTATGTAGTAAATTATTGTATCGCAAACGTTTTAACATTAGCTAATGTTAATTTGCATCAATGATACCAACAGCGATTATTGAAACGTCAAGCGCATTCACCGTGTACATGCTTTTCGGTAGCAGTGTTTTTGATCAGCCATACCTTATACAAGCTTTCCGTAAACATATGGATGATGTGTTTGTATTGCCAACATGAATAATGAAAAGCATGGTGCACAAGTTTTTTCCTACCTGCGATTATTGAGTTTTACTGACGAACAAACGCTAGCACGACGACTTATTATTAATGTATGCCACTTTACAATGCGTCACGACGCTTGTGGCGAGGGTTAATTCGAAAACTATGAACACGCAAGTAGGGTGTTAAATTGGATCGCTACACGACACCAACTCTATTTGTTTTTTTGACTGCAAACAGCTCTGACAGCTTGCCGCGATGTGCAGGCAGAGCCTACAAAAAAATCCGGTACGAACTTATTTGAAGTCCCAACTACGTTTGGTAATAAAAATTAATATTGAGGCAAATTAATGATTCATTGCACATAAACCAATTTTCCATTTAATTTGGCACTGTATCCAGGTCTATGTATGCGACCGTTTCTTTAAAACAGTCCTTCGGTTATACGGGTCCCTCTATATTTCTTATAGGCCGCGGAACAATATACCCGCTGGAACCCTCCTCTTACACGCCCTGGCTGTGTGACGTAACAAACAACTATAAATAAATGTTTCTTCAATCTTGTGGTAAATGTGGAAATGTAAATTTACTTTAAATGACCACTAAGTTTCTGGGACAAATTTGGCAAACTGCGTGGGCGAAGGGGTAAAAAACAAAAATATTAAGAACCAATGAGGTAAAAAAAAACCTTAAGTTAACTTACCTGAGGTTAAATAAACACAAAATAAAAGTTGAAGAAAGAAAATATTGGTGAAATCTCTTTTCATCTTTTTTATTGGTACTTGTTTCTCATAACTGGATGATTTACACAAAATTTCTATTGCTGGATTCTTCGAAACAAAAAAACGTTAGAATTTATGACGCGATACACAAAAGTAATCAACAATAACCGTGACAATCATTCGACTATAACTATAACATTTTTTAACAAACAAACTGTAGAACAGTTTACAAATCTTTCTTGCTATCCCGTTTTGTCACTGGTAAAATAGAGTTTTTTCAACCTCGAGTCACCGGCCTTTAATTAGTTAGTTTACGAAAGTCTGCGACCACACCGCGACATACAAAAACACTTTTCAACTCCACACCAAATTCTCGCTTCTGTTCTTTTAATACCACTTGTTACGCACAACACTACGTTTAGCAGTAAAAAATTGTTGTTTGCATTATTTTACGTTTTCATTTAGTCCGTGAAAGGCTATGCCGAGGCACAAATAGTCCAAGGCCTGAAAAGGTTGTTTAAACTGTCACACTGGTTTAAACTGTACAGCAACCAAGCAGCATCAGAACCTTCCTACATTCGATAAACCAGTCCCTGGCCATTGTGTTGTAAGTTTTGACAAAGTTAGATCAATTTAACAGGAACTAAAGCCAGCGCCCACTGTAAACCGCAACCACATTAAATCATCATCGTTCAATCGGGATTATAACTTGTGTTTGACGTTTAATTTTACCTCAAACCCACAACAGCTGTTGACGTTACCTCAAAACCGCAAAAAACAGTTCCA
>QXVZ01028544.1:0-12547 GCA_008931825.1 Phallusia fumigata
CTCTGGTAACAGAATATCTGCAAGAAACAAGGTCGGTTGTAATGATACAGGTGAACAACTTGCACAACGACACACAGGGAGGTTACACGGTTACGAACAGAAAATGGTGATGCTCGGGCTGTTGTGACGGGTGTTGTTTGTCGTTCTACGATACTAAAAGAAATTTCGCTTCTGACTTTCAAACAATGCCTTGCTTTAAGCTTTGCTCATCATTGTGAGATGTTCGGCAGATTTTGCTAAAGTACCGTGTGTTGAAACAGACGATGCTCAGTAGCAGATATTCATAGCTTCCCCAGACACCAAGCTTTCCGCACAAATCAACTTTAACTTACGAAATCTCCAGGAACATCGAAGTGGAACAAAGTGAGGAGACAATTGCGAACAACCAGGTGACTCGTTTGACTCTGCNCCAGACACCAAGCTTTCCGCACAAATCAACTTTAACTTACGAAATCTCCAGGAACATCGAAGTGGAACAAAGTGAGGAGACAATTGCGAACAACCAGGTGACTCGTTTGACTCTGCTCCAAGCATTTCACGATTGCCAGCACGATTGAGCTGAAAAAGTACAAAGTTAACTATTCGAATTGTTTCAATAAACATGTTTTTTAGAGAATAAAACATGTTTTAAAAGCCGGATCTACAATCAGCCGTTGCAATAAAAGTGGCATAAACCGAAGGTCGGGTGTTGAAATTGGTATGTGCATTAAGTTCATTGGTAAATATTCATCTCTTACTTTCGCTGTTCCTTGGAATAACTGGCGTAATATCGTCGAGTGAGAAAAAAGAAATTGGCTGTGCACGTGAGCAGGAGAGCGCCCACTTGCGGATGTGTTTCCATCGATTCAAGTAAAAGCTGTGGTGATTCAAGTAAAAGCAATAAGTTTTATGTTAGCATACTACACATACAAAAGCAAGTAATTACTATGGCAAGTGTTATCTTTGGACCAGCATTTCCAAGTCCGCTCAATTAAATGTACAAATAACACAATTTAAATCAAGTTTTTATCCAAAGAACAAAACCAAGCAGAAAATAGTCTCACACACCCTGAGCAGCCTGTGCGGGCACGTGATTGGTTGGCTTCGATGTAACGCGTACAAGTGGTTGTAACAAATAGTTGACTGTGCTGGTCTCTGCATGTAACTTTCAAGTCCTGTTACCATCTGAAGTTCGTTCGCGTATCCCGTCACCTGTGACGTAAGAAAACTTTATTATGACGACACACTCTCGAAATACATCAAATAACGTCTGTCAGTGGCTGATTGGTTTGAAGGGATATTTTGAAAGACATTTTCTAGTTAATTTCGGAAGCAGATAAATTTGTGGATAAGCTGTTTTATGCCGTTCAGTACGAAAAATTGTTAAATTTCAAATCTATTTACCAGATAAAAATGCAATTTTACATTTGGAAACTTTGAGATTCGAAATTGTATATCCTACAACCGTAGGCAGAACTTATTTGGTGATTTTTTTTACCTTTTCTGCTAGTAAGTAAATGTTTGTAATCTCACAACCCTCGGTTTCCAAAAGACCCAAGAATTCCAACTTTCGCTTCACTGGAGTTTCTAAATATCTTTCCCCCGTTCTGCGGGAAATAAAAAGTTTGCGTCATTTTTTGTTTTCAATGATCTTATTGTTTTACTGCTATGTAAAGATTTTGTAAATAAACTGTTGCTATCAGGCATTGTATGAATTTATGAAGGCTCTTCTGGCAAATTAAGATTTTATTTTCAACACCTTTACAAATATCCTANCTGCTATGTAAAGATTTTGTAAATAAACTGTTGCTATCAGGCATTGTATGAATTTATGAAGGCTCTTCTGGCAAATTAAGATTTTATTTTCAACACCTTTACAAATATCCTAGGTTCATTATGGTGGAAAACTTATTGTCCGACTTGTGTTGTGAAATCATACAGACAATTCTGCAGCAGTTTCAGAAAAGCAGAAACAACATTTCTACGTCGTTGTCACCGTCAAAATATCTTTCGAAACGTAGAGTGACGTATACTGGCTGTAACGGAAGCTGGTGCATTGTGTTTTTCGTGGGTTTAACGAATGATTAAACCGCAGGCCTAATCAACATAACGACTCCAACATGACGTATGAACGCGACCAACACATNCGGAAGCTGGTGCATTGTGTTTTTCGTGGGTTTAACGAATGATTAAACCGCAGGCCTAATCAACATAACGACTCCAACATGACGTATGAACGCGACCAACACATCATAGCAAGGTTTAGATTGGCCGACTGTTTGATTGGTAATGGGTATTCGTTGAATAAAACGTTTATATGTGATTGTGCAGAGCGGCGATATTTTCCATTACTTTTTTACAATCGTAATTCGCCGACTTGAGTTGGTTCAAAATATTGGGTTCACTGGGTTGGAGCTAAGTCACTCAAGTTTCTTTATTACAGAAATACGAGTTGGGATTAGAACCCACAACCTTGCGCATAAGCAAGTTGCGCTAACCACTCCTCGGGGCTTTATACGATCGATGTGAATTTCGTAACAAGCCTGATGCGACCACACCAGACAACGAATTTTATTTGCCGAAATCAGGGAATTTTTCATTATGATCAATAAGACCTTAGTGAGAATTTGTCCGCAATGCCTTTCCTGTATTTGATTAACAGTGAGTCACTTCAGATATTTTATAACTTACATTGATTTTGACGGCGCGTCCTTATAGAGTCGGTCTCCGATTTCGGTTGAGCTGATATCCAATGACTGAAGCTGTGGTAGAGCTCCTAATATATCCCATAATGTAATTGCTGGACGGTTGGTTGCTGTTTCGGCGCTCTGTTGGTCTTGATGACTTATATCTAAATGTCTGGTCATGATTGAAAAAGGGAATGTTATGTAGCAATAGGCTAGTTACTGGTTTGTGTGCGAGCTTTGTGCAGTAAACCGGAAAGAAAGTGTTTTAAAAAGTCACGAACTTCGGAGATAAGTTCCCAAGAACAGCACACTTTANCAAGGTTTAGATTGGCAGACTGTTTGATTGTCAATGGGAATTCGTTGAATAAAACGTTTATATGTGATTGTGCAGAGCGGCGATATTTTCCATTACTTTTTCACAATCGTAATTCGCCGACTTGGCTTGGTTCAAAATATCGGGTTCACTGGGTTGGAGCTAAGTCACTCAAGTTTCTTCATTACAGAAACACAAGTGATCGAGTTGGGATTAGAACCCACAACCTTGCGCACAAGCAAGTTGCTCTAACCACTTCTCGGGGCTTGAAACGATCGATGTGAATTTCGTAACAAGCCTGATGTGATCACACCAGACAACGAATTTTATTTGCCGAAATCAGGGAATTTTTCATTATGATCAATAAGACCTTAGTGAGAATTTATCCGCACTGCCTTTCCTGTATTTGTATGACCAGTGAGTCACTTCTGATATTTTATAACTTACATTGATTTTGACGGCGCGTCCTTGTAGAGTCTGTCTCCTATTTCGGTTGAGCTGATATCCAATGACTGGAGCTGTGGTAGAGCTCCTAATATATCCCATAATGTAATTGCTGGACGGTTGGTTGCGGTTTCGGCGCTCTGTTGGTCTTGATGACTTATATCTAAATGTCTGGTCATGATTGAAAAAGGGAATGTTATTTAGCAATAGGCTAGTTACTGGTTTGTGTGCGAGCTTTGTGCAGTAAACCGGAAAGAAAGTGTTTTAGAAAGTCACGAACTTCGGAGATAAGTTCCCAAAACAGCACACTTTACTGGAATCGCCCTGATATGAAAGTAACAAACACTTACTGTAGTTTGTGAAGTTTGAAGATTGTTCCAAAGTCTTCTGGACCCAAATAAACTTCGTGTAAAGTCAGAGACATTAGCGTCTCCTTCATTAATTCGAGCCTGAGTGAAACACAAAACATTGAACAAAAGTGAAAATGGATTATCGCAGGCGACAGAGCGTTACAAATTTCCCCCTTGACATACAGACTTGGGCAAGTTTCCAATGAACAGAGTAAATTTAGTGATTGCACATATTCTGTGACATTAAAGAATTTGTTGCATACCAGCCCATAATGACATGAACAAATGATTTTTTTGCATTTTTAAACCCAAACAATGCTTGTAAACCACTTGTGGCACAAAGCTGTGCAAAACTTGTGTCACATTACAAACCTGTATCTAACAAGCAGCGGACTATTTCTTAGTGTGTCAGTTTCCATACGAGATTCATATGCAGGACTTGTAGCGATTTCACTGCCAATGTTCTGTAAACCACATCAGTTGAAATGAAACAACACAGGAGATTGAATGAGGTCAAATTATCACCTACTTTGCATCTGAACACAACTTTCAATGTATATCAATTAACAGTAAAACTATTAGATGACACTGTTTTATGATTTGAATAAAAACCTTGCTTGCTTGTGAACCAAGACATAAAATTATTACTACTAAGTTCAAAACCATAAAAATGTGTTTGTCAGTTTATTTACTGCACATGCATCACTAATTTTTGTAAAATCCTGCTTGGCACAAGATCATTCGAATTTATCAATTAAAGTTAACATAATTATCTAAAATAGTTTGCTTTCAAGGACAATTACCATTATTTCAGTAAGGTCTTCCTTTGATACATTGTTTGTTTTCAGTGCCGGGCAGTCCCCATCGTCATTTATATTTGTGCAAAAGGTTTCGGGCATCATAAAATTATAATCATCATTTTCAACATGCTCTTGATGCTAAACACAAAATTACAGGTGCTTAAAATACCTGTTAAACTCTTACATAAGGAGCTTTTAAGTGCATCAACATTTTTCGAAAGCCGTCTACAGGAAAGAATAATTTTTTCAACAACTTTATTTGTGCAAGATAACAAAAACAATCAAAATTACAATATACCAAAATAACATTTAAACTTTTGTTCAGTTAAAAAAATGATTGAAAGATTAGGTATAGAGAATTTTACACTTTGTGTGTGCACAAAAAAACTTTCTCTCAAAAATTTTTTAAAAACCATAAGTTTTAAGTGTTAAAATAATTGTGTAGGAAGAACCCCATTTTCTCCATAGGACTCACCATTTCCAATGCCTTCAATCTCACATCAACAGGTTGTTTACTTTCAGGAAAGTTCGATAACTCAAGAAGAGTTAGCGCAGGTGGCGAGACTGAACTTACTACCAAGTACCACGCAATTTCATTGTCAACAATTTTCAAGCTCTGTAAATCACAATAATTTTGCTATTGTTGTCTTTTCACCTACTTCATTTCTGTAATGTATTGTTGAACTTTTTACTTTCTAACTATTATATTTGGCTTAATTATCATATTTTCATGAACAAAACAGACAAGCATAGTATTAAAATTAAAAAATATTAAAATCACAGAAGGAACAGCCCACAAACTATGTTACATAATTACTAATTTGCATTTAATTCACTAAATGAATAAATGTAGCTGAATGATTCATACCCGCAAATTGGGAAGGGTGTGTATGTTAAGACTTTCAATTTTTTGTGCATACCCGTAGTCAACACCTTTACCTATATGGAATGACTTCATCGTTCTCGTCAGCAACTACAAAACATTCAAATGAAGATGAAGCAAGCTATTTTAAGACATACTACAGTATATAAATGCAACAGCCTTTCCTCCTCACAAAAATAATTGCCAAAAAGTAGCTAAATGCCAATTAAACATACAGATTACTGCAAAATTAAGTTTATTCATTAAACCAACCTTAAATAGTGAACTTCCTGGTGGGGTAATTTGTACATCTCGCAAGTCTAGCAGTTGCAGATTCTGAAAATATAGTTTTAAGAAGCAGAACCCTTGAGTTTTTGCATTAAACAACACTCAGCTTAGACATTTTGATGGTGAATCAAAACATTTTCACATATTTAACACCTGATTTGAGCACAATGATGCCAAATCCATGTACGGCAGCAGTTTTACATTTCTCAGTTTGCACTCCCTTAAATGACACTGGCCTTGAACCGAAAATGCCCACACCAACTTGTCAGCAGATATCAGTGAATGCTTTCTAAACAGAGCATTGAACCTTTGTTAGTGATAAAATTAAACACACTCTAGCACTACAACAAGAACTGTACTTAAATTGGTCAAGACTTAACTCTTTTAAACCAAAAAAACTACAAACTTATGCAGCATGTGTTGCTGCACCAGGTTTTCAGAAGGAAAATTTAGCAATTCTGTGCCAAGAAAACAGAAACCCTTATAACAGGATCACCACCAAGGAATATTCATAAAATATTCTTAAACTTCCATTACTTATCGTAATATGTTTAGATGCTAATACTTACACAAGGTGTTGGAATATTTCATCTGTCAACATTGATGAAAGAGAAATATTATTTCTGATTGCTATTGATCCATCACTAGAATCTCTCTAAACAAATAACAAATAATTTCATTACTGTCCAATAATGCATTGCAAAGCATATCATTTGGTCATTTTTTAACACATAAACCAGTAAAAGCTTAAAATGAGTATGCTGAGATACAAGCACTGTATTGTATTTCAAATTTTTTTACCTCATTCTCAGTTGTCAAGATTAATTGATGAAACTTTCCAATGACATTGATGCAAATTTGTCGTAGGACATTTGGCTTGTTGACCTGTACGTCATCTATAAGTTTTGGAACATCTGTATTGTCTCCTTGATCCACCATTACTTTTGCTTTTACTAACAAAATTTTCGAAATTACATCTTGCCAAAATTATCTGCAATCTTAACAATTGAGACAAAATTGAAAATAAAACTGCCGTAAACTGAAAAACACGCGTAAATTAATACTGCAACATTGTATTTTTTAGTATACGAGAGCAAACTGGCAAAAACGCTGAATTTTAATTTGACTTTTCAATGTTTGGTTGTTTAACAACAGGAACGACTAAAGTTCAAAGTTCAATCGACACGGATGAATGATGTTGCAAGTATTTACGTTTATCCTTTATCATTGTCCAGGGGTGACACTAAAAAAGATTTTGTTGGTTGCTAATAACTAACTTTAAAACAAAATCGTTTGAAACAAGTTTGCCATACGACACAGAAAAGTAACAAATTTGTATTATTTATTGTGTTTAAAACGTTTGCCCAATGTTCGAAATGGACTTTATTGCTTGCATAGTCATTAATTTGACGCTGCTTGTCGTTCTACATTCAGTCGGCTTATTGAAATTGTTTTGTGCCGTCTTATTTGAGTTATCTTTGTATTGTGAACAAACTTTTAAAACTTTCATGTTAAACACACAAGGCGCAGGCCTCGACCCATATACAGACATAAAAACCTGATCGGGATTAGTTCTCGGGATCGTCCGGGGTTCGAACCCCGTGAAAAAAAAAAAAAAAAAAAAAAATATATATATTTGTCGTTTTCCTTAAAAAGCTTTGTTGGGTTTCTGGTAACAAAAAAAGTCAAAACGTTGGTTTTCAGTTAATTTTACACAGGGTTTCTCAAGCTTGATCTAAAGTCGACTTGAAAATAAGTTTTGGCTTTCGCCGTAGTTATTTTTTGTCAGAACAATTTGTGGCTAGGTGGGATTTTAAATGCAGGTTTAACGAGAATTTTTTACCCCAAAAGTTTAAACGTTTGTAAATTTGTGAAATTTAGATCAATAATGTAAACGCTTGCGGGACAAATTTGCAATGCCTTTGTTTATATTGTCGTATATTTAACGATTTGCCGTGGGGATAAAATATAAATTGCGCGCTCATGCGATCGTCAGGGTCATAGGTTTTGTGACTTTTTGAAGTGTGCGGTTGCAATTTTCAGGATTCGCCTAAATTACGGATAAATTACCTTAATAACATCATAGGGATAGATTGATTGCTTTTATTGTTTCCACAATCAAATAACTACATTTTTTACGAGATCTGTGAACTGAGGATAACGATTGGTTAAGAGATTTTGACCGCATCGGAGCACGGAGACCAGGTTGGAAAGATTGGCCTATTATTTTTGATTTTGACCCTACAATCCGCGCACTTTCGGTGATTTGAGTACAAATCCGCGCACAATTTTACAATCCGCACACAATCTTTACCAACTGCTCTATACTGTAAATAGATGACTTATTTGCGAAAAATCTTACAGCCTTAACAACTACCAATACATCTTTAACGGCGACACAATGCCATTTTGGTGGAGTCAAAAACACAGAACACATGTAAAATTTTTTTACGCATGACTGCGTGTTGTTTAATGTTTCAAAAAACATTTTATAAATCCAGAAGTTTCTAACTTTCGGTGCTTTCACGCATTAACTGTTTAATTTGATTCAGAAAATTAAAAAAATTATAATGTTTAAAAAGCTTACCTGGCGCAAAACGCAAGTTAGGGTGTGCCGCAGAATATTGAAAGTTTACAAGCGTGACATGAGTGAAGTTGGTTGCGGAGCACTGTTGTATTTGGTGTGAATTGAAGCGTGACTAACATCGAGTTGCATCGAATAAGTGAATTGCCATGGGCAGTTTATTCTGTTTTCTGCAGTAGCTATCAGGACAAAGTGTTAGTATTCAGCGCTGTTCCAAAAGTTGTCCATGCAAATCCGCACAACAAAAATTTTTTTAAGGTGGAAATCTGTGCAAAAAAAAAATTGAAAATAAATCCTCCGCGCAAAAATTAAACTTTCCAGTCTGGCACGGAGATGCTAACCAGAAGGGCCTCACGCTTCAGGCATTGCATCATGCAGCGCACGGCGAGTCAAGGTGCAAGTAAACAACCTTGACCAAAAAAACAAGTCTAAACCTGCCCTAAAACTAGTTTTGTATTTGAAACTTTAGAGTTTAAGGCCCAGCGCACATTGAATATCTTTTAGGTCGGTTTTTAATATTGGTTATGAATTTTCGATTGCGTAGTTGGTACTGCTAGTGTTATGGTGGAACGTTCTGCAATGGCTTGTACTAAAGATATACCCGCAGAGTATAACATGTGTAAATTTGGAAGCGCTGTGATGAGTTTAAGGGCCAACGCACATTGAATACTTTTGTGAATAGGCTATATTTGTTATGAATATTACGATATGTTCCCGGTTTACTTGGACGTCATGTATAGGCTTATTTTAAAGCTTGCTTTTTAGAGAAGTTTGGTTGAGTACAAATGAAGATGTTCATATCGATGGATATTAATTTGAAATATGCGTGTTAATTATTAAAAATTATTATTTTTTAAAAAAGTTTGTGTGCTGGAATGTCTAAATATCCTAAAATATTATGCAGTCAATATAGTTTTTTCAAACTGATTTATTCCACCATGTTATCTATGACAGTTATTGCAACAAAATAGTAATTGCTCCCAAAAGCTTTGACCAATGAACCCATCCTATTCTTCAATTTGTAATACAACAACGTGATTACTATTGAAAGTTATTTACTGCCTACTAGATACTGTAAACCTGGGAAAAAATTATAATGTTTTTCTTAATAAAAGACTTCAGATAATCCGGATTATTTAACCCAGATATTTGCCAATTTCTACAATGGTTACACTAAACCGGCGGTGGGGAATCTTTCGTTCATGAAGGCCACCTAATAATTTATCGTTCCTCATTGATGCCACATTGAGCAACTGACTATGTTATTATCATATTATCCCTATAAGGCTTAAGTAGTTGAATTGCAATGTAACGTAAGAAATAAAGGTGAATAAAAATACAAAATATGATATTTCCAAATGTTTTAAACCGTGCTGCTGTTGCCTTTTTGTAACAACCGCTTACAGTTAGATACTTGTTTTGTTGCATTGTACTCCAAAGCAGTGGTCCCAACCTTTTTCAGCTCGCAGCTCAGCTAAACACAGTATTACATTGGGAGCTGTACAAATAAACTTAAGTTTCAAACCAGTTAGCTAAACTTAATTAATTTAAACAAGAACAAGTTTTCAGACCTGTTACAAGAACAGTTGTGACTTCACAATTTACTTTTTTTCATGCATGGCCTATCACAATGCGAATTGTGGAATTCCCAACTGACGACTGTCCAGATAATAGTATTATGGGTCCCCTTTCACGAAGGGGACACATATTGTTTTTACTCTGTTTTTTTCATTTATTTCTTTTTTTTCTGAAATTTCTGAAATTTACTGTACTTGTACTGTTTGTGCATACAAATCTTTTGCCACAAAATTGGTTGGTTACTTTTGTGACAGCTTTGTAATTGTTTTTTTTGCATATCAACAAAACTGATGCCTCAGGAGTAAATGAACATCCGAAACCAAGCAGACCAGCATGAACTGAACATTGATGGAAGTGCTGGACACTGTTTCCTGTACTGCTAGGCGGTTGTTCACCTTGTAAAAATCTAGCTATATTTGTATTGCCATAGACTGTAGCTCACTGCAATACAAAATACAAACTAATATTTGGGTCAACAATGGACAATATGCTGATGTCACATAAGCACCGCATCACGAAAATAACGTTGGAAAAGGTCGTTGAGATTTTATAGTCTGGTTTGCTGCTGCATGACTCAAGGTTATTAAAAGTCACTTATACAAGCCTTGTGCAACACAACAGCGAGTGTTAAACCATTTTCAATAAAATGTATTCTTTACAAACAAACTTTCTGATAGTTTAGATTTTATTGTTAATTATTTTAATGGCAAAAACAAGGTAATAATATGAACAACATCATATCTATGTGTAGTTAAGATATACTTCCCAAAACATATTTTCAGTTTTAAGATGATCTTTGGTGATAAGCAGGTACTCTTGTTGTCGTGATGTCATCTAGTTCCACAAGAAATGGGAAAGGTTGGTGGACACAGCATTGAAAGTTTTCTTATCAACGGGCGGACTTATCGTCTGGATTTCAAATCTATTGCTGTAAGTTGTGTTTCTGACAAAGTACATCAAAACCTTTGTTTAAGGGACCAAATAAGAATTTACAAATAGGTCAAATGCCTCTAATAAAGTTTCATCTTCACCAGGAATGCTATTTAACACGCACTGAACCAGTGGATCACACAGGTGAATTGCTGCTGCATACGTCACTTTCAAGTGGCATCACATGGTGACATGGTGCAATAAAATGAGATACAATGCAATGAAATGTGCGAGTTGTAATTACAATAAGATTAAGTTGCAGTTTGAGTGTTTTCCTTTTTAGAAATCCAAATCTGTGTGATTTAAGTAATTATGCATGTCACTTTTAACAACCCGATTGAGCCAGCATGTTTATGATAAAATCAAAAAAAATTCAACTTTAGATTGCTGGAGAAGCAAATCTCAGAACAGGATGGGAGATTTCTTTTGAAGAAGAATTGATGGGGGAGAGAAATTTTCCCGTTTCACTCTCATACAAACAAGTTGCATGTGTGTTGGTAAGATTTATATACACCTGGCATAAAAAAGACAGATTTTCTCTATGGTAAACTTTGTGAAAAACCCAAAAAGTGTAACATTTAATTACATTTTGGTTCAATATGTGACTAGTATGTACTAGTATAAGATTGTTTAATTGTCTATAAGCTTGTTTTAGGAAAACACAAAAGTTTGAGAACAGATTAGAACCAACAACCTCATGGCATCAACCACTTTGGCTATTTATGGGTCCCCTTCCCTGAAGGAAAATTTCACAGCTGGTAGATATGGCAATGTCGGTGTGTTAATCGTTTCAAAGGCTTACCCTACTGGACCCCGAAATGGTGAAATATTTCCCACACATTGTCTATGCACTTTTGGGGTGAAAGGGGGGGTGGATTTGGATGAAACTTTCACAGCTGGACGATATGGTCAAGGTGATGTGTCTTTAGTTTAGGTCAGGGGTCTCAAACTCAAATGTCTTCGAGGGCCAATGGAAAACTTTTAAGTACCTCGAGGGCCGCACTATGAGAACAGTGATTTTGCAAATGTCAAATACTACATTTGATCTGTTATCAGTGTATTACTGCGCTTAAGTTATTTGCACTGCATTTCAATTTTGTTGGATACAGCTATCACTCTTCTTTAATACCAATAGACCAAAACAAGCTGATAAATGTAGCAAAGTGAAAGAATCAACTGCGCAGCCGCCGTCTTAAAAGATTTACAAAGGGACAATGGTACTTCAGTGACGCAACAATCGCAATAGACTAGTACAGCTTTTCCCCTTAAAACCTTGCATCTAGATTATATTTGTACTTTGGAATAAATGTATCAGACTTGCTGGCGGGGCATTGTAATCGGCCCCAAGTGAAACAAATTACCTGAAATTTCAAAATGATCCGCGGGCTGCAGAAAAACACCTGGTGAGCCGCATGCAGCCCATGGGTCACGTGATTGAGACCCCTGGTTTAGGTTAACCCCACAGACCCAGTGGTTACCCCCAGGCCCCCGAAAATGGGTCAAATTATTAAACGATGTCCAAATTTGTTGAAATTTAAACAGTTTGTAGAACATGCAATTGTGGTGCATCGAATTAATAATTTGACACCATAGCCCCAGTGGTTACCCCGCTAGCCCCCCTAAAATGGGTCAAAATATTAAATGAAGTCCAAATTTGTTGATATTCACACAGTTTGTAGAACATGCCATTGTGGTAAAATCAATTTCTCGGTTTGACACCATAACCCCAGCC